>JAHZMZ010001274.1:1873-12030 GCA_027743805.1 Lepidocyrtoides sp. E14 | reverse complement strand
CATAATAATAATAACATGAAAGATACAAACGGATACAGTCATAAACCGATGCAATAGTAATTCTACAATCTGGAACTCGTGAACTATTTAGAGATAGGTATCTACATATACCTATCTACATTCCTTATCCAGATATCTGGCTCTGGTATGCATTACTTATGCCTATTCCCCCAGTATCTTCATGAAGATAAAAATTGGTGCGCTGTTCTTGCCAGCATTTTGTCGAGGTAGCAAGTAGTATTGAGAGAGAGAGAGAGGGAGAGTGGTAGCAGATGAAAATGGTGTAGAATGAAAGGAGTGAGTACATTGCTTGTGTACAGTAATAAAATAGTTATTACAATCTTAAACTATCTTCTTTTTTTACTTGTTCGCTCTCATCTCAAGTACATACTTGATTCATACTTTCGGAGCAATAAGATAGCCGAGTAACTTTCCCCGTTCATTAAACTCAATATCTCAATAGTAGTTTAGCAGTAGTTGTTCCAAGAATGGTACTTGAGAGAGAGCGGTTCAATGAACAATCAGCAGATATAAATCACCAATTTAATCAGGAAAGTCTCTTCTCCCGAATTGGTCATGTCATCCCTTTTCATCCCATAATATAGGAGTAAAAAGGGCAGTGAAAAAGTAAAATAAAAAAAAACGAACAAACGGCTGTGGGGATGGTAGCGGTAGAGTTTATGCACTCTGATATGTATAGGCATACAATAATCACGCGATGTGCACCATGTTCCAAAGAATGGAACATCAGCACACACAATACACAAATATAACACTATAGAAGCTGCCGTTTAGCTCTTCTTGCTGTCATAAAACACTCGACCGCCGACATAGAAGCAAATGCTGCATCATTGCTAAAATATACTATGGGAAATTGTAGAAAATGTTGAGATGAGAACGGAGAAAGTGTTCAAAACCACGAACGTCTTTCTCGTTCCCTTTCTCTTATTTTTCTTTTTCATCTTGCCGAAATCGCTGAATTAAATATATAGACAACAAAAGAGGATATGATACAATCAGGTACCTATAATAACTCTCATCCAGTCATACCTTTACTTTCTCTTGTATCAACCACCACCATCAATAAAAATACTCAATGCATTTGAGGAAAACATGGTTGCTCTCTTCTAGAATGAGAGGCAGCGCAGCATTAAAACATTGCCAAGTAATAATGTATAACTTCACTAATAGGATTGCACAATTGCATCTTTTCTCTATCTGCCAATATTACAACAGTATTTGATCTTCTATTCTTCACATCTATCTTTTATACCCCATTCAGTTTTACCCCTTAACTTTTTTCAACTTTCAACATAACATTATGCTCACTCCATTTCTCCATGTACTTTTTCATGTGAGCAAGCAAGTAATAAAATTGTGCAACTAAGAAGAAAGGCATATAGTCATCATCATCATCGACATGCCCTACAAGAACAGCACATCAACCTTTAGCCATAACACTCAACATACGGCGATAGTTTTCTTTGTTGAATCGCAAAGCCATCAAAATCGAGCAGTTTTCTGACCATTTATAACCTGACTTACGATGGGTGAAGGCAATAACATCACCTCGTTTATTTCGTTTTGAACGTTAAAAAAGATCCGTATCTCTTTTAAAATCCAAGGCGTTTCTAATTTGAGAAACTGTTCTTGAGCGCTCCCAAATAATGTTGCTTGTATGATGATTATTTTCTCAGAAAACCGCAACTTACACCAGCTTTAATGTGCTTGCACACCACCAAAAGTCTGTTTTCGTAGGCACTTTTAAAGTGACTGGAATTTTTTTACGACTTTACTTTACGGTCTCTTTTAAAAAGCACCACCAACAAGCAGCGCGTTCTACCTTCGCCATCAGCATAATAATAAGCATGAGAAAGGAAAAGCAACATCCGAACAGTCAGTACAGCCACTATGCACAACATTCTTTACAAACATCATCAGCATCATAAATTCGCAAACCACCATGTTTTTGGCCAGTAGCTAGAGTCCAGACCTCGGCCAAGACGAAGATTACATAGTTTATAAGGAAAACAACGATGACGATGATAACGGACGACGAAGTGTCCATATTAAGCTCATGGCTCAAGTGGACTGTTGACTTGAGTTTTGTGCGCGTGGAATAAGTTATGGGAAGTAAAAGCATAGTAAAACAGAAAAGAGCAATATTACGACCAGTTTTATCATCATCAGCGTCTCCGTCTTGCTTGACTTTCTTCATTTCTTGTTGTGTGAAGTAGACTTTCCATCTTGTGTAACACTAATAATAATGATACGAGTGGAGGATGATAAGCGAGAGAAAAACATCTCCACTGTGTGAATAAAGCCCACAGGTTGTTTGTTTGACGAAAAATAAACATTCCAAAGAAGTTTTCTTGGGTTTGTACACTAATATGCAGGCACTATGCTCCAATGAGCGAGGAGTGTGAGTGGGAATTTTGTGTGTTGGAACCGGATACAAGACATGGGCTGACAGTACATGCAGCAAACTTGCTTCATAAACGGTTTTTTACGATTTCCTTATAAAAAGAAACGAGTCTAGTTTATTCCTACATTGTAGTAGTCATATAAAGTTTTTTTGCAAAATGAAATATACTTTAAAAGCATTTACCTGTGTATGCATCTATATGTACTCGCATTTCGTGCACGATGAATGTATGAAACACTATAGAGCTAGTTTGGAAAGACAGGAAAGCAATGCTGAGGGCCGCATCATCCCGCATTTTGAAGATTCCTGTGGAAACTTTGGCTTCCATCTTTTGATGTGGTGTACTTATCATGCACTCATATAAACTTTGCCAACAACGTCTAAATTTTATAAGACCCTTTGGAGGAGCTAGATGGGAGATTAAAAGGTATTATAACCTAATATTGTTGTGCCGTTGAAGTTGGCGGTAAAAGTGATGGGTTGGAGGGAATGCGGTAGGCTAATTTAATACAGCAAGTTTTGCACTAATTATTTTTAAGTTGATTAAGTACCTATCGCCGCCACCACCACCTACATATGGCCTTGTTTCATATAAAAAACGAGGCAAGTACTTAATATTAGATTATAATGTTTCTGCTGAATAAGTAGGTTCAAGGGAAAGAGGAAGGATGTGGAATTTGTGAAGCCAAGGAGGTGAAAAGTCCTTGTGCGCCTACTCTTTTCTCTCGCTCTTTCAAATACACACACACATTCAGATGCTGAAACTTCCTGTAAATTGAACTAGAAAATATAACTCTATGGGGATAATAATAACATTATGACTTGAAAGAACCGTGTGTTTCGCATAGAGTCGTAATATATGTGTACCTCAGACAATTAGGAGAAATATTAGAGATGATGTAAAAAAACTAGGTCATTTTACGGAGGAGGTAGTCAAACATCAACGAGCGACATGATAAGTTTTCAACATATATAATCATTTCTTACCATGTACACTTTCTGTACACATTGCTGTCTAAGATGATGTGATGTCGACAGTTTGTCGTGCTTCCAACATCATTCAACCTTCGTGTACAAACAGAATTTCAAAACACAGAGAAGTTCTTCAGGAAAAAAAGTCAGATGTTATCAGAAATTAAGTGATGGATGGAATGTACTTATATGTATGTTCACGTAGAGTATTTTGGCAGTATATATATGTATTGAAAGTGTATTTACTTAATGTAGGCACATGTACATGTAGCTTAATGGCTCAAAGGAAACACATTTTTGTCTCCTGTGCTGTGTACCACGGAATAATATTAAAACTTTTCACCGTGCCAAATTAAATAAGTCAAGGTTCAAAAAGCAGTGGTAGCAGACTGCAAACAATTGGAGCAATTTACGGCAAAGTCACTTCCAGAGTTTGTCTGTGTGTATATATATTTAAAATAATGATAGCAAAATGTTACGTGAAATTTCGATTACGAAAAAGTTTGCATATTACATTATTTCCTTGGCTTGAAACTCTTTACCGCTTTTTTATGTATCAGACGAAAAAGGATAAAGGGATGAAGATGAAACACTAGAACAAGTCACTATTATACTATATAGACTATACTTGTTCTGTTTGAGGGGCTCCAGTCACCGTGACTTGATTTTGTTTGAACAAAATAATGCATCTTCTCTCTTCCTTCTTCTACCCAGTTTGTTGTTTTATGTTTCTCTTCTTCCTCATCTTATGCTCCAAAAATTTTCTCATCCTCCGGCTCATTCTCTCTCTACTACTACTACTGGTGGGATAAATTCACATTAATAGGTACATATTATGCATAGCTTGTAATTTAAGTAGTGAAAATGATAATTTATGAGATGTGTGTATTTACAGTGTACAAGCACAATGTATGCTTTGTCTGGATGCTTTTTGCTTTGTTACACAATCTGTTTTTGACTGAAATTGCTCAGGCAATATTATAACGTGTGCCACACATGAATTTGTACGAGTTCGCTTTGAATAAAAAAAGATGAGAGGAGAAATAGAATAATTCAATTAAGAGCAAGTGCCCACTTGAATTATTTTATTTTTTCTGTGTGCATGTTGTCTCCTCGCCACTCAGTTGTTTGTCTCAGTGGACTCATACAAAGGAAAATAACAAACAGAAAGAACAAATGAAAATAGTAGGCATATCATGTTTCTATTTACACCGAGGTTATTTTGATACCCAACGAGCAACTGCAATGATGGCATGAAGAAGAAACAGCAACAACAACAGCTAGTATTGCATCAACTTCACCACCACAAAACGTGAATGACACCATTGCTGACAGTTTTGTTCTCCAAAGTCCTAAAAGTCGCATAGTAATATACATAAGTAAATGCAAGCAGACATTATCATTGGACAAGAGAACCACATGATGATGATGATGATATAGTGAAGGAATACGTACAGTCAGTCAGGCACACACTTCAGCTAACTAATTTAAGTGGCTGTAAAAGGGGATTACAGCATTTAGATCCAATAAATTTTATGAAATAATATCTAGTATAATAACAGTAATAATAATAATAATGAAATGATTCCATTCCGTCAGATTTTGTGGAATTTCTTCGCGTGTCTATACCACCAAAAAGAAACACACACAAAAGTAGTGTCAGTGTCTGGAATCACATTGCATGTATGATAATGATGAAGAAGTAAACTGCAAGCAGTTTCATATCGGAGAAAACCCCATCCAACTAACTGAATAACTATATTACTTACTTCAAAACACGACGACAACTCCCCAGTTCCCAGAGAGCTTTGACATTGCTCAAAGAGTATGATATTATTATGGTGAAAATGTATGATAGTATATTGTTGTATTGCCGTTTTATGCAGAAAAGTCAGAGTCAGAAGCAAAGTTGGCACAACCCATTATGAAAAGGGTTGCTCTTCTTCTGTCTATGAGTCTGAGAAAGAGCTAAAAGGATAAAATATCACATGAGCTTTTCAGAATCTTAAGATTTTCTCCGAGACAAAGAAAAGCACCAAAAGAAGAAAGCTTCACTCTTCTCTCTCTCTCTCTCTCTGTGTCCCTCTCTTGCAGTGAACACATACAATTCAGTGAAATGAGATGAAAGTAAAGCCCATTGACTTGATAGTGTCCTTTTGTGAATGTATATAGGAAGTTCACATGAATTGCCGCTTAATAAATCTTGACACCATATAGCCATTTTGATTTCCCGTTTCTCCTACACTCTCTTATAATACCTACACTCTATATCCACAATCCACACCCTCTAAATACTTCCTACTGTGAGAGATGGGTTGTGTGTGCATAAACTTTTGCATCTGATTTTACTATCACTATCATCAGCCAGCCGCCATCATCTTTTACCAGACCGTTTTCTCTCGCTGTGTAATAATAACAATAATAATCATAACGCGTCTCAACAATCAAGTTAAATCTCAAATGCGCATTTTAGACTAAACTTTTATTCTTCATCTTTTCGCTTTTCTCATACACAATAGCAGTTTATATCTACTAAAACCACTGAGTAAGCCTAACTGTCCCACACGCAATATATACATTTTTTTTCGTAAGGTCATCATATTTCAAGGAAATAGCCGCTACCGAAATTTATAGCTGGTGTAAAACTGAACGTATTTACAATATACAATTTAAGGGGACAACTTTTCTGGGTAGTTGGCCAGCTTTTATTTGTAGTGAAAACATGATTTATATTGATAAATATATTGCATTCCTAAACAAAACAAATGGTCAAAGCTGGAGGAAAAGCGAAGAAACCAGTGCATACATTGTGTATTGCACTGTCTTGGAGTCACACGTATCCATGTATTTACAAACACGTGAAACGAAAATTAAGAAAGTAAAGAAAGAAATCGTGACTTTGTGCTAGAGTATAAATATGCAGTATATATATCCTGTAATTGTCACAATATGCATACATGTAATATACGCATTGTTTGCCATTCATAAAGTTGGGCAGAAGATTTGCTAGTTGTTCGTTGATTGTGCTCCGTGGATAAGAATGTAAGATCACTGAATCTTTTTTAAACTTCTGACGACATGATTAGGCGGAGTGCAACCGCGAAGAAAGATTTCTATTCTTATAATTCTTTTGAGGTATGCGAAGCACTGTGAGCTGTATGTTTACATGTAATAGATGAGTAGCACTTTACCATTATGATCTGCTATCTTTGAATGAATGAGAAAAAGAAAGTTTTTCCCCTTCCCACCACCGCTACCAACCACCATCCCCATCATCATCATGATCATCATCATCGTCATCGGAGGCTCTCTCATTCTTCTTGAGCAAAAGTAAACACAGAGAGAAGACTTCCTTTTTGCGGTGAGAAAATTTCATAATTGACTCATAAATCAAATTCTTATGAGTTAAGTTGGGCTTGAGCATGATCACGGCTTTTTCTCACATACATTAGTTTGACTCCATCCATCCCCTTCATGTTCTTCATACGTGTAATCTCGTGTAAGAAGCCATGTAAACTCCTTCAACACTGCTACTCTTCTGCTACTCCTTTTTTTTCTTTCTTTTCCTCTACCACAAGTTTTTCTCACCCATTCAGTAAAAAAGGTATGTTCAACCTCACCATCATCATACATAACTTGAAGGTCGTTTTTTGGGTGGTTGCTACAAAAGGATATGGACTGCAGATATTATTCGCATAAATCTAGCAAGATGACAAGAAAATGCGTGAAAAAATGAAATAGACGACATTTTCCCCTCCTTTCACTTGAAGCTTTGCAAATATTTCATTTTTTTTCTTCTTTTCGGTTTTCCCCCACTTTCGCACATAATTTTTTCAATCGTTTTTATTATTATTATTTTTATTATTGTACATTCTAACAAGAGGCAAGCCGCAGCCGCACACATTCATACAACTTGTACAACACTGGTCTCGAATACAAAGTGTGTATATAACACTCAACAATTTCATTCAACTTTTTTTTTCACTGTAACACCAGGACAGGAAAAAGTAACAGTCACAAGCTGTAAGCCATTCCTTGATGACTATTTTATACGATTTACACTCCTCGCACCGAAGCACATATACATACTCGCCATACTATTATTCGCTCCTCTTGCTCTTTTGATAAAATAATGCCCATCATCACTGCTATAATAATAATAATATTATTATTTTTAGTCCTCACCACCGCCACCACCACTAACGTCATCATCATCTATTTCATTTTACCATGCATGCACGGGAAAAGGCAACATTTCGCATTACCGAAATCATAAATGAAACGCGTGGTCCTCTTCTTCAAAATAGAAGCGGCAGTGTGGTTCCCAAGTGCTTTTCAGTAATATTCCCTGAGCAATATTGTAGTACTCACAAACGATGCGACATCATCATCATCATCAACATCATCACTGTCTTCAACTGGTAGATGTAGTGAAAAAGTGAAAATGTTACGTGAAAATGCTTATTTTCTGCTGCTTCCTTTTGTCGTCATCACCATTCTCTCCTTCTCCTCCAACACCCCCAACTATTTTAAATTATGTAAATATGTAAATAACATGAGCATTAACGGCTTCTCAGTTATGGAATTATACCTACTATGCTCCCTTTTTCTCTTTTCGGGATGCAGTCGTGCATTTATTGTTTGTAATGACATATGCATACACGAAAAGTGCGTTGCAACAGTAAGTAGGTACTCAACAAAAGAGGATATTGTATATAATAAAATAATCCTTTTCCCAAGTAAATGTGCATATGATTTAACTGACGATAAATTTTTGAAATTAGAAATATCCAAATACATTTCAACTTGCGAAAGAAGAAGAGCCAAAAAATACCGTAAGAATTGGATTGAAATTACATATTGTACTGTCATTCTTCTAAAAAAACCCACGGTAGAATCGAATAAACAATATTAAACCTGCGATGTATGACTCGAAAATGATGAAGGAGAAGATCATTATCACGTAGTAGTTTCCGTTGTTTTATTTCAGTGAATCTATAGAGTAGGTTGTGGGGAATCCAATCCAATTATTTTCAAGACACTTTAGTTTTATCATTGTAAATACAATATAGAGGTATATGGTCTTGGTCTAATAGCCATAGAGTCGAATGACCAACATATGCATTTTCTGCAATTTCATGATTGACAATGAGGATAATTTGAGTAACCAAATTACGAATTATGATGAGTCATGAACACATGGACGTGTATAAAAAGTTTGCAGTTCGTGACAGTGAGATAGTGGTTGTGAATAGAAATAGAATCGAATGTAATATCAATAATCATCATCAGTACATGTACATTCGCATTAAACAAAGCCGTACAAATATATTTACAAGTGGCAAACTTTGCTTTTGCTTTTGTACAAAAGTAAGTACGACACGAGGAAAATGCCCTATGCGTTTTATGAACAAATGAATGTGAGTATTAATGGAATTCAGCTTAATTTCCGGATGTCACCACAACAGGTATAAACGCGAATAGTTTGTGGTTCATGTTCATGAATGTTTACACTGTACAGCTATTGCGTGCGAGGTAGGCAGGATGTTCATCTTCAATACAGTGAAAACCCCATCAACCAACACGACCTCCATTTTCAGTTTTCAATAAATATCAGACTGCAGTATGCTTTCTTATTTGTGTGGCTTAGTCAGTCGGTTCATCAATAAATGACACAAATTTATTGCTCATTTTACAGGAATAAATTTATGTTTATCTTTACAGCACACTCACATTCCATTATTTGCTAATGTAAAACTATGTATTCGATAGATTTACTAAGCTCTTGAAAAGAAATATGAACATTTTTATTGTCAATTTTTTTGCTGCTTAAAACAATAGAACTCGATCGTTACAGTGAAGAACATCAAGAACATTGAAACTGAACCAAACAAAATAGTAATAGCAGCAAACAAACAGTACTTGTGCATAATACGTACTTGCAATGCAGCATAAATATGTACAGTGTTAGTACAGTTTTCCTTTCCTTTAAAATTCTAGGTCTACTTCAGATTCAAATGCGGTTTTATACTGGAGCGTATATACACCATAAATTATTACTACTCCACATCCATACTCCTTATTGGCAGTTCTGTGGAACAACACTTGCATACACTGTTAGATACTTACAGTTAACCTAGTTGAACGCGCTTCATTATGGGAAATTTTATCATACTTTGTTTTCTATTAAAAGTTAAACAATTTAGAGCACACAACTTGGTTCCATATTATACCATTCCCAAAAATAATGCTTATTTGTACTTTAGGGCTGCTGTGGGCTACAATCTACATGTACTATCCAATAATGCAACAAAAAAGTAACTGCAGTACTGCATCGATTGCTCGAAATTTCCTCTTTTTGTACTTTAGGGCTGCTGTGGGCTACAATCTACATGTACTATCCAATAATGCAACAAAAAAGTAACTGCAGTACTGCATCGATTGCTCAAAATTTCCTCTTTTACCACACTCGAGCTATGTAGTCACTTTGACGGTTATGTTATAGTGCATGCAGTCCTGGAAGTATTACAAAAAAAATAATAACATGGTAAAGAAAAATAGGCATGTAGGGGTGGAGTAAATAGTCATTATAACGACCAATCTTTGTCCATAAAATATACATGGAAAAGTTAAAAGGAAAAAAAATCTGTTGTATCAAAAGTGTTTCAGGAGTTCCAATTTCGTTGCATAAAAATACCACAACAGAACAATATTTTACTTGCATAAAAACTACATACAGTAGTAGTACCTATGTAGTCTC
>JAHZMZ010001273.1:0-13761 GCA_027743805.1 Lepidocyrtoides sp. E14 | reverse complement strand
GTTTTTCAAAAGTCTTCTTTCCTGTACGTCATGCGATTTGTTGACTAACCGATAATTTGATCTCTCTTTGAATTTAAAACGTAACCACATTTTTATAAAATGCTTCCAGGAATCAACGACAGCCATGCAATTCAAATGCAATTCCCCAAATTGATTTACGATTTTGGACAGAAAAGAGACGTGGAGGAGGTCAACAGCAACCACCAAGACAAGACGATCGAAATCGAGAGAACCAGGGACAAAATTTTAACAATAATCAAATTAACAGAAGACGGAATCGTAATTTTTAAACAAAGCAACTCATTGTTACATGTTTAAAAAAAAAATTTTATTGTGACGTATGTAACCAAAGTTGTGAATTGTATTTTTTAAGACGAAAACATCAGTATTGCTCTTTACTGTTCGATTATTATAATATCTTTAGGAAAAATTGTGTCAAAGCAATAATTATTATCTCCATCAATCAATGCAACTTTAGTATAAATAATAATAATATTTTTACAGCAAAACATTGTTCTACTTTTTTGTAAGTAATTATCAATTATTGTACGTAGAGTATTGTCACAATTATCAAAGTAGAAACATCAATAAACGTTTTAAACTAATTAGTGATTGTACTGTTATTTCACTGTTGCAACTACTGCATTATCATTATCATCAGAATCAATTACAAAAATAAACAAATGATAGCAAATTCCTGAACGGTTGGCTGCTTTGTAGTATATTAACATTGACAATAAGAAGTATATATAGGTACACAAAATAAATTACTGAGTAAAATTAACATAAATTTATTATATTGGTGACTATTGCCGACTTAAGGGATTTCAATTGTGCAAACACTATCAGGTTTGTCAGACTCGGTTATTGGCGGAAGCGTCATCCGAAATGATGAACTGAGGTCAATGTGACCAGGTTTGGTAACTTGGGTAAAAAGTTTGGCTGCAAAAAAAAAGTTGATCTTGTACCACTAATTCTTCAAATTTATATACTTTAAAATTTATGTTTTTTAACGCTTGCTCTGTTGGATCATTACCATCAATGAGCTCCTCTAGCTCGCCTTCAGTTGCACAAAACTGGTACGGTGTTTTATCCGAGTCCATTACTTGAGACAAAATTCTCTTGATGGAAGGTTTGGCTTTCCAAAGGATGAGTTGTTGTCCTTTCGAGTTNCAAGTCAGATATCCCCTGTGGAATGAATGGAGCATAAATGTAAAAATACAAAGAAAAACTACATGCATTTTTTCAGACTAAATTTTAAACTTAATTTTATGGTTGTACCTTTGCAGCAGTAAAATCTGCAAATTGAATGAACTGGCAATCCAGAACAACTGGGAGTCTATTTTTTGCCCATACATTGCCAGACTTCATAATAACGTAGCGAGTGTACTCCACACACGGAAACACAAGAGATCTATCAAGTTCCACCAAAATGAACTTGGAACCAAGTCCCGTCTGTTTAAAAAAAATGATATTTTAGTACTTAGTGCAGGTTCAGTTGCCATTTTTGATGATTTAGAAAAAAATAATTGTGACATTACCTCTGCACTGTTAATTCGAACACGAGGTCTAGCGGTCATAATACAACAAGAATGTAACACTGATTACGAATCCACACAAAATACCATATTCCAACCCTACAAACAAGCTAATGCAGAAAGTAAGGGCCCAGGGAATCAAATCCATCTCTGCAAAAAGTTGACCAAATACACACACAAGTTTTTTTATGACAAATGTTTAAAAATATGCATTGAAAGCATTTTGAATAAAAGCAGTGCAAAGTGTTCCAACTTACTTTTGCTTCGCCAGAGCTGACCAATGATTTTAAAGTCAATATTGAACACCACGGCACACACAATGACTGCAGCAAGACTGGCATTAGGAATGTAGTAAAAATATGGGGTTAAAAATTGTAAAGCCAACAAAACCAATGAACCAGTTAAAAGACCACCCAGAGGACTCTCGGCACCGGAAGCATCGTTAACCATTGACCTTGAAAAAGATCCTGTCACAGGCATGGCTATAAAAACCAATAGAATTATTGCACATATGAAAATGTGACATTTGACATTATTTTTTTCGAGATTTGTATTGTAAGCATTAATTAAATATGAGAACCACATACAGTTGAAGAAAGATCCAACCATATTCGTCAAGCCAATGGCAATCATTTCCTGACTTGCATCGACAGGTTTTACACCTGCCAGGGCTTTTGCAGCCGTGATATGCTCCATAAGTGCCAACAAAGGTATTACCATCAAAGGAGAACAATCCATCTTCAAATATTCCCATAAGTTGTGCTCATGGAATGTGGCATTAGAGTTAGTTAATGCATCTTCAATTCGGTCCGACTCCAATGTAATATTTGTATGCTGAAAGAATGGTGGTATTTGAAAGGAAGGAAGACCGGGAGTAATGTCCCCTGATACAATAAAACAAAGTAAAGTTTGACATTGCTGCATATAAAGAAATCCCTTCATCTCTTGCTATACAAAAACATAAATAAAATGCGTACCAATGACCGCAACCTTGAAACTTTCATCATGCATAAAACTGAAGAAAACAGTGCATCCACAAATGACAATGCAACTTCGTGAGGTAGAAATGAACCACAGAATCTTGTCAGCAACAGAGTCTTTCTTCACGCAGCATTTGAACATGCCCTGGAGTTTCTGTGATTTATATCCATAAACATCTTATTAATATTAAATATTTATCGACCGATAAAGATTTGTCGTTGAATGGCATTTGAGATTCAGCATTAATTTGGCATTTACATGAACCGAGCATTTGGCATTGCAGCATTCTCAACTCAATTCAACCGAGAATCTCAACTTACCCTCAAAACAAGCAATACCACGATACACACAATGGAAAGAATCAAGTCGTTTTGATGGATCTCGTCAAAATGGTTGTAAACGCCTTTAAGAATACTGACTACGCCATCAGCGGCAAAGTGGAGTCCAGTCAATGATTTCACTTGAGTTGAGCAAATAGTGATGGCTGCCACTGTGGTAAAGCCACTGAGTACCGGTTGAGATATAAAGTTTACAATAAAACCTGTCAAAAGAAGTAAGACAACTTATTATACATTGTCAACTTTTCGTTATCACGCGTCAAGACAAGAAAATTATGTTATTTTTGGGATTTCAATATTTATTTATTGGTAAGAATAATTATTTACGAAACAAGCTTTCACACGCTTGCGTAGATTAAAAAGGCTAATACTGCATTACTTATCTCTTCTTAACTAAATAGAGATAATGGCGCATTGCATATTTAAAGCAATGCTAAAAAGTAATAAAAAGTTATTATATAATCGTCCGATTTATGTAAGGGATAAATACACATGGCTTGGTATTTAGTTATGTGCATACATATCTCCTCGGGGGCTTGATAATAACAATAATAACATTTAAGTTGAAAAAAGAGCTTAAACAAGACGTAAAAAATGTTATTTTAATCCAATCAGGTCACGGACATGAAAATTATGTTGCTGTTGCACTCCAGCATCTAGAGATTACACAATGCAGCTATTGTATAATCTGTAGTAAGTTATTAATAAGTGGCAAATGGAGTCAATGCAAAATGCAGCAAAATTTACTCCTACAAAAGGCAGCAGCAAAGCAGACAAAAAAAGAAAATCGTAAATTGGTATAACTTTTATCATACCAATGTCATTCTTTCATCTGATTAGATGAGAGTCGTCCTTGTCATCGGAAGCAATGCAAGCAAATGTGCTGAGAAAGCATTTCATCATCACCATCATGTATATTTATGCACAAGTTCATCCCAAATGGATTGTAATGTGATGCTCTTACGAAAAAAAAGCAATAAAAGTACGAATGAAAAATATTATATACCCAGTTGGAAGATTCCCATCAAAAATGTCACGGCGCCGGATATAAAGCAGAGCAGAACTGCATACTCCTTTGGTTTTCCAGCGGTGTAGGCCAAGGTAATGATACCTGCAATAATGGAGTAGTAATGATATGAATTTTACATGACAATGCTTGAAGAGTTTCATGACACTTTTAAAATTGAAAGTTGCTTATGGTGTTTGCTGGCTATTCAACGATAGATGAGGGCCTCAGTTCAATGATCAAAATCAAAATGTCTCAGTTACCTAAAATTGCTGTAGGTCCAATGGTGACAGCCTTGGTGCCTCCAAACAGAATGTAAATAAAGCAGCCAATAAACCCAGAGTAAAGTCCGTACTAGTAAAGTGCATTTTTGTGAAAAATACATTATGCATTCTCAATTGATCGAAACATGTGTGCTAAATTAGCAGCAAGTAGCAGGTCAATGGGTAAAATCAAGTCTTAAAAAATATTCATTCATAAAATCTTGTACCTGTGGAGGTAATCCAGCCAAAGAAGCATACGCAAGCCCTTGGGGTAATATGGTTAAACCCACCGTTATCCCAGCAATACAATCAGCCGCAAACTTTTGCCAGCTGTACTGGCGACTCCAATCCAAAATTGGGAGTCGTTTGCGAACTGTTTTCTTCCTGAACGTAGACTTTCTCCACTGTTTTATCCAGGCTGAAGCTAAACTTCCATTACTCCCTTCACCACTAGCACCAGAAGTACTGCCTCTAGCAGAGGAGCATGAGGACGTTGACACGGAATGGACGATTTCCACTGTACTACCGTCGTCTGATGACTTACGCCTACTTGCCTCAATGCGTGAGAGCTCGTCAGTTGAGAACAAAGAGCCAGAAGACGCTTCCCGAACCAGTTGCATATTGAGTAAGCTCTTTGAGCTGTTGGAATGAAGAAGCTCTGTCTTCATGTTTGATGTTGATGTTGTGGGATTCCAAGACAAGCTAGATGTATAAATTTTACACTTTGAGAATCCTTGACGGTAATGATAACGTTGAAAAATATAATATATTCCTGGTTTCTCGTGTGTAATCTATTTCTGCAATTGATCTTGAACTTGATGTGAAAAAAATGTACTGTTTAGCCTTAGTTTTATAGGTAATAAAATAAGATTCTGTGACTTAACAAAGTAGGAAGTAAAGTAACACTTCAAAAAATTGTATTGCTACTTTTATGAAAATTTTGAAGCAGAAATTTGGTACATATAAAAACAGTTTCTGGACAAAATTGTAAAATTATTATTATTGAAGTTGAAAGTAGTGCACACTCAAAACTCCCCTCATGAAATAAATCTTTTGAGTATAGAACGTTACCGTTTTATACACAAAAAAATCAAGCATAACTCACCAAAAAATTTATTTTCTTTATCTGTGGAATAATGCACCTCCAATTTTTATATAATATACTTAGTAAATATTTTTGTTGTGAATTGGTTTTTATCAAAATGTACACTGTTAACACAACAAACTTTGTCCACTCTACCTACTATTCACTTTATTATTAAATTCCCAGTTTTCAGTTTCCGGTTCAACACGGCATATAATGATTAAGGTCAACTAAGGATGACGAACTCAGTCTACGGAACATATTTGCTAATTTGTATAACTATTTGAAGGCTGTACACATTTATCAAAAGCCAATAAACATGGCAGTAAAACTCTCACTCATTTCACTTCTGATATGGTATGAGGCTTTATTTGATGGTGTGCATCTATCTAAGATGATGAGCGACTTATTATTTCGAGGACCCGGATGTTATTTCTAACGACCTCGTCTTCTCAATCGAGACTGGAGTCCAGTGCACCCAGTCCTTTTTATATTACTACCTTTACCACCACCACCACCACGCTAATACTACACTACTGTACACCACGGCATTGACATGTAAACCTATACGGCGCGTCTATGGGGTGGAATGACTTTATAGATAAATAAAGGGAGAAAAAAATATATTAACGGAAAGGGTGGCTGAGTATTGTTCTGCGGTGGTGCTCCAAGCTTCATGTGGGTTTCTATGAAATCGTGACACTAACTGATCTATGCACTAGACCACTTTTTACAGCTTCACTTCCACAACTACCGTTGCGTTGATTAAACGGCTAAATTTCTCGCTTTCCATTAATCGTAACTGGCACTGGCTACGCTACTACTAGTAGCAAAGTAAATATATAGCGGATGGAAGACGCTGAGGAAGATTGGATTGATGGAAGTATCTATAATCGTATGCATGAGCCAGTGTGCGAGCGAGGAACAAAGACTAAAGAGTTTTTGTGATGGTGATGGTAATGACTAATGACGTGAGTCCACTGTATTGTTTACTAAAATGAAGGTACGCACATCAGCAGAAGTCAGGCTTGGGCTTCAATCTTGCTGCAGAGTTTATGCTGTTGTTGCTGAAAAATAGTTAATTGGAGTATGAAGTACATACGTATCTTAAATACGTTATGAAGATTACACTTATAGTGTACTCACTTGTTTGAGAAAAGCAAAAGTATTGATATCGTTTTGTTATGATTACAACAGCACGTTTCGGCTTTTTGTCTTCCTCTCATTCGTTCGTTGCAATGTTTGCCAGCATACCAAAAATAAAATGCTTTCAATAACTCCTTCATTATTCCACCACTATTCAAGTACTCAACTCATGATTGTACATCATCAAGTAATAATAGTCTTATGTATATACATATGTATGTATAGTATAATATATTTACCAAGAAGACGAGTCCACAGACTTGTATACTGCTGGTATAAAATACCTATATACCTAATATAGGTACTTTATACCAGTCAGTTAATTTACTAATAATGAAATATACATTTTCTTAAAGTAACAATACAATATTTAAACAAATGGATTCTTTAAATAACGCTCACCCCAAGAATAATGTACCTACACACGGATCTGAAAAGCATTTTCATCATAAATTCTGCTTGTACGAATGCATTTACAAATTATGCGTGAGAGATACTTGGCCGCATATTATAATATGCATTATTGTATGAAAGCATAAGCACAAATGAAATATTTACCCAACTAGATTTTTTCTTCTCTTTTGTGCCTAGTTATTGGGTAGGTATTCAATATCCATCCATCGTTTGACTTCAATGCATTATTGCTTCCGTAGGGAATAAATGCTGGGGAAATTGGTACTGCATTTCCTAGAAGAATATTCTAAGTATAGCAACATTATTGTCCATGCTCAGTTTAGTGGTGGATGTTTATGAACATGCTCATTGTTAGCTTCAAGCAACCAAGCACACTTTAATAGTTGTTGAGGTCTGTCTGGAAAGTGATTGTTTTGTTTGTAACTTTTAGGAATGAATGGATAACAACATAAAATGATAATAATAGTATACATATACTTTACTACTGCTGCAGCAGCAGTTAAAAATTCATCTTTTACATACATACATGAGTACAACCAATGAGGTATATACACTTGTTGAGCTGTGTGTAAAAAGTTTAAAAAATTAAAAAGAAATTACATTGATGTAATGGTTAGGAATTTAATTTCAGGCAAGAAAAATAATTAACAACTTTAATGCATCTTTTGGTGTGTTGCATTCACTCTTCCTTTTCAAGCTGCATAATGGGCAACTGGTGTAATCTATTGAATTTTTAAAAATGGAATTGGTTTACGGCTTTATTACAACAGCTCTAGGAGAACGGATAGTTTGCCACTTACAATTAATAGTTTATGCATGTAATTAGCTGTATAAAGGAACAGTTAAGAAGTTGTAGTTATTCTTACAATGATGTTGTAGCAAGCTTTAAAGATCTGGTTTCCTCTCTCTCTCTCTCCATCTATCCCTCTCTCTCTCTCCCTCTGTACATATGCACAAAATACATTAAAATTCATAATGAATGCGAAAATTTGCTTACTCAGATTAATGATTTTGATAACGATTTGTCAATCGAGTGTACGCTTATATTTAGGCGATAGCCGCGCATGCGCATATCTCATCATCATTTATTTGTTGATTGTCACCTCTATAGGCATTTATAGTTGACCTGCAACTTTTCTACAAACTATTTGCGCTTTTATTATTTTGTTTTAATAATAAGATTATCATTTTAAGTGAGTACATTTTCATTTACGTATTTAACCAGTCAAGTAATAACTTTATTCAGCAAAAAAAGAGACATGGACAATTTAATGTATACACGCTATATTATCTTTACAACAGGCTCTTTTAATACAATGCTTCATAATTTTGTTGTCAAACAAAAGTGCATGTCCTTCCACAACAACAACAACAATACCGCGCTGCAAAGACCCAGCAGCGCGATACAAACTGCCAACAAAAAAAGGTTTGATCATCAAAAGATAATGTCATGCTCCTGCTGCTTTGCTATGATGTTGATGACCGCACTAAATGATTTCATTGGTCATCAATCGGATTTACAACCTGTTAGAAGCAGACACGAAAGACTGTAAAGTAAAGCATCAACAATGCTACCAGTTTGTTAATCTTCGTGGTAGATTGAATGATGATGGTGATGATCATGATGGCTTTAATAGTTAAACGACAGTTCCGGCACTTGAGGTGCCTCCTCGCTCCAAAATATGATGACGTTTACAGAGCTGGAATAGGTCTCCACAGGACGCAGGATATGTTTTGCAGTTCAAGTCAATAGCTAAAGCTCATTAAGGGTGGCTGCTGCATACTTTGTATACCTACAGGTGCCACGTACCTACTACGTGGAAATGTTTTTTTTTCGTGGAAAGGAATTTTTTATTCGCATTTTCATAGTTGGGCATATCCAAGACGTGTTTCTTTGAAGTAAACAAAACTAAAGTTTGTTTTTAAGTTGTCGTTTTTTTCTCATAACCAGAATATGGCAGTTGCAATTACAATTGAAAATGTTTGCCTAACCCAAAGTGTCACGTGTCAATGACGTCTTTGCTGCTTCATTCATATGCAGTAATTTTTAACATGACAGGAGCATGCATAAAAAAATACTCAATCAAAACGTTGTTGACCGGGGACAACTTTAACTAGCACAAATTCAAGTGGAAATGTTATGCTCATGTTTATACACTTGAGCTACAAATAGTCAGACGAGAAAGTTTCTTTGAAAAATGATTTTTTTTTTCTAGAAAAAGTATTAAAGCAGTATGCGGCATACATTTACAATGATTACTGGGTATCGAAAGTTGAGTGAGGTAATCCATCTTTGCAAACTTTTGCTATTACTATGATTGCAATTTTGGGCAAGCTATATTATAGCATCAATGAGCCGGTTGATACCCAAATGAAGAGATTGCATTGGAGTGCATCATACACATGTGTGTACAATAATTTATTACTGATAACATCCGTTTGGATAACGCATGGAAGAAAAGTAATAATTCATTCAAGAACACTGTGGAGGAATTTCATAATAATCATAACAATAACAGGATAATTATTTTATCTTACCAAATTAACTTCATGCTATTGTTTGCAAATTCAGCAAATTGCAACGAGTACTACATAATTACTCACATACCTAAAAACATGGTAATTTAATGATGAATGATCTTTTGAAATTATGTTTGACAATGTAATTGGGTACTACTACTCCTTCACCAAACTAGTGACGCGTGTCTTTTATATGTCAACTTTTCTTTATAAATTACCTAAGTAGTTATGCAATATATGTACCATAATATTATTATTATTATAGAAGCTAACGTAAACTTGAATCAAATAAAAATACTACACTACGCTATAATGGTAGTGCAAGTAGAAATAGTTGAACAGAGTAATCAATCAGACTCACTTTCCATGAGATGATCACATGGCGGAATTTCTGTTTCGTTATGTTTTCATCTTCATTTACATTTATGTACTTAAAGATTTAAAAAAAGGAAAATTAAGTAGGTATGTATTTAGTTTTATCAAGATGAGATATGATATGGGGCATTTTAAGAGGTACATTTTTCGGGACGGGATTCTATAATCCGTGTTGGATTAATTTATGTCATGGAACATGGTGGTGGGTGACCCGATTCCTTTTGAAATGCAAATATATGGCTACCATTGATATTGATCGACCACTATTGCCAATTGCAGTCCAACCTCCGCCTTTTTACAGACAAAGAAATTGTACCGTTCTCAACTGAATACTACATTGTGCTCCTATAATAGTTGGTTATTTCAAGTTTAATCGGCACATAAATGTATCGATATTTATACATCCTGAAAATTTACGAGCATGATAGCATTAGAAACTCCTGGTTTCGATTTTACTGTTGGAAGCTCTGTGTGCATAACTATTGCGCACAACTGCATCCTTCCTTATTAGTTATTACTTGTTATTCTCTTGATTTTGCTATACTTATTGAAACTTTAGATGCTATTGCCATTAATTAGCACCTTCATGAAACCGTTATATCGTGATCTTATGTGGATCATGTATTTTCATGTTCACGGCCATGGTCATGACTGAAAATACAGACTATGTGAAGAATGGGGATAACCCACTTAACAATTTGAAACTGAAATCATCATTTGAGTAAGGAGAGTTCCATTGATCCATTGAACTACTACTTCATGATTCAAAACTGATGAGGGTTGTCCATCACACTCTACAATTTTACCTTCCTTTCAATTATTCCTATTTTATATATACAATTTATTACAATATTTCCTTTTGATATACTAAATTTTTAAATATGGTTTCGTCGAAAAATTGTTTAATTTTTATAGTAGCCTTTTATTTGCACAATGTAAGGAAAACTTCTTCCCATGGGTTGGACGTTGGCCCATCAGATCCATTAAAAATTGGGCAAATTGATCCCATTTCTTTAGAAGTTGCCTCGACTTATGTGTTTATTGTTCCGTTTGTGATATTTGTGTTTGGAGTACTATTCATTCCTGTGAGTCTAGTTCTGATATTTTTGTTTGTAACACCATTTTTGGTTCCAACTGGAAATCCTGAGAGAAGAAGCATTTCATCATCGTTACAGCTGCCACACCAAGGACTTTTCTCATTACTTCCATCGTTATCACCAACAAGTTTTCATCAGCAGCAACAAGAAGCTCAATCAAATTATTATTCTCTGGTCAATAACATTTTATCAGCGATACAGAGTCATGGCCAACAGTTGTAGTACCATATTCATAGCACCTATGTAATTAATCTAAAAATTTCAATGAGTCATTCGCACTTCGTCAGCCAATTTTGTTCAAATGGTATGAAAAGCTTTGCAACACTGTATTTTTTATGTCTTTAGTTAATTTAATTTTGATCGCTGAGAAAATTTTCCATTATATTCAAAAACTTATTTCTTGTACTCAAAATTTGCTCAATAGACATTTCTGCAAGCACACTCTGTTCATCCCATTTTTACCACGGAATGTGCAATGTAGCACGGTCTTTTTCATCAATGTGTCATCAATGTCTTTGTCTCAAAGTCAATAATACGACAACACCGCACCACCATCATCGATTACGTAGACATTTATTAAAAGTTTAATAAATCGAATATTTTATCTTGTGCCTTGTGTGAAAATAAATCAATGAATAAAGTAGCTAAAGTAAAGTATATAGTAGCTAAAGTGAAGTAAAGTATATAGTAGCCGGGATTTATCACACCTAAAATTTCACATGCCTCTTCACAAGATTTTTATTTATCAGACAATAAAGAGAATGCTCAGAAAAATAAATCAATAGAAAAAAAGTACTGCAAATACTTTACAGCGTCATTGGCACAAATCGATCGGAATTTGTTTTGCTCCTTTCTTAATTGCGATTCAATTCTGACGCAAAGGACAAGAGGTCATGCATAAGTATTGTCATTGAAATCATTGTCTTATCTAGTAGCGTGGCATCAAAATACCACCTCATGGCCACAGGGTGCATAATATACTCTTCTTTTATGACTTTGTCAGTAGAAATCCAGATCAAAAAAACTATACTGAGATTCACTCAAAATATTGCGCATGTTCATTGTATGACTTCATCAAAATTTTGGGACTCTAGAGTCAAAGGACAAGGATAATTAATTCAAACTCATGGATATACTGTGCTCAATGTACACAATGCACTATGTATTAAAATTTATAGCCTATAATTTACTTGATTATACATGTGGTTTTATCATGTTTGAAAGTTTCCATATATGAAATGACGTGCAAAAATATGATGTATTTTGATTTTGCTACTGTGAAAAAAACTGCAAAAGAGATGCTTTCTGAAACGTGGAATTCCAAGAAATCTCCACTGAAATCAAGAACAAGAAGAAAGGCAAAAAATCATAGGTATTTACTCTCAAACGAAGTATTATTGATCGTAAACATCGTATTACATGCTTGAAATTCACACGGATTAATGAATGCACAAATGTACGTATGATCACAACACAACAGTAAAACATTAACCCCCTATCCATTTAGCATCGTACAGACTCACTTTGCATACCAATATTAAATCCTGTTTAATTTACATACACATAACCCACTTGCCTGGTTAATGAGTAAGCAAAGCAAGAAAAGAAATAATAATGGAAGATATTCTGGTAGTTTCCTATATTGAATATTGTGGTTTGTGCAGTTTAATAAGATTTTCTGTGAAAAACAACTAGCCTATTGACTAGTTAGTTTGAATGCACGCATTGCAAAGCAATGTCAAGGAAGTCTGCTTGGTCTCTTTTTTTACATTGCGTACTTCTAGAGCAAAATCTTCAGAGGATTACTGCTGCGCCGGTGATATGATGCTTGTGCAAAATTAAAGCTACTGATACTGATGTACCAGCATTAAAGGAGATGAATAGGTATACATATAGTTTTGAGTAGGTACATGAATAGGTATATATATAGGTAATCTGGATACCTATTATCTCGATGAAGAAATGTTTTTTTTTCATTTAAAAAGAAACAACAATTACAACTGTAGTCGATTAATATCTAAATAGGAAGTATGTACGAATTTACTTCATTAAGAAAATGAGAAAAATTGGTCATTTTTTTGTATTTGTTTACTTATGTTACAAATTTTCACTATATGGAAAGAGATTTTGTCCTTAGTCCTACCTGGTAGCAATACGAGTAATCAATCATATATCTAAGTACATATATGAGCTTGTAAATAGTAAATATGAATAACGTGTTTTGGTAGGTACTTCCAGAAAAAACCAGCAAATTTCGACGGAGTAAAATTGAGAGTTTAAAAACAATAAACATCGCATCAACTTTACCAGAAGTAGTAATTATTGCTTGCTTAAGTGTCTACAGTATCCAGCCACTGATGTAATATTAATGGATTTAAAACAAACACATAACAATATGTTGTCATAAAGTGGTAAAGACAAATTTTCTTTCCCCTAATTTAGTGGGCATTATATAAATGTCGTTTACGAAAGTCTTTTTGTCGGTGAAATAAATGCATATAAAAGTGAATTTATGAACTGAGAAAGGTAGGTACTATAGGTACAATAATCTTCATTGCGCTTCTTTAATGGATTTTCCCAAGCAATTATACTGGTTCAGTCTAGTTACTCTTTGGTAACTTACAAACATGGTAGATTGTCGTATACTTTGCTGACGAAGAATTGAGGTTCACTCTCCTATTAATATTGCAACATCAAAGTACACTAAGGATACACAGCTTTTACGCATATACAAACATGGGAATTTTTCTCTAAGGGTTTATTTTATTGTGCATACCCTTGTCCCCACTTGAATTCGTTTAAAGGTAAGTTATGCATGGTCATTGCGTTCACAGATCTACTCTAAATAGGAACGGCTGCGCACGGATCTTCCTTATTCTTCCTTTATCTTTCCTAAATTATTTATTATCATTCTCTACATCTAGTGTCAGTGACAGCAGCCAATTCTTCTCTTAGGTAAAGCTTAAATACGTCAGAGTGTGGCGACTGGCCACTGGAAA
>JAHZMZ010001272.1:0-39011 GCA_027743805.1 Lepidocyrtoides sp. E14 | reverse complement strand
CTTCAACTTGTCAAATGAAAATGCGTCGTTTCTCGGAATGTAAACATTTAAACCACATGAAAAATTGACATGCTCCAAAAGTCGACAGAATCTGGAGAACGGAAAAACGAAAAGCAAGTTGTAATATATACGTTGGGAACCGCCAAGAAAATATTCATGAAAACTTTTTTTTTTTGCCAAGTCCACCGGGTGAAAAAATTCTCGGACTTTTGCATCAGTAGTTGACGTTCATATTATTACATACCTACACAAAGTGAGTGGTGTTGTGCGAGGGAAAAGTGAACGAGCTTTTAGATCCGTCGCCATCATCAAGCTCAATTTATTTGTTGGATCGACAACGACAATCTTGTAGTCACTTTTTCGGTGTTCTGCTTCTTTTTTGACGCTTGACTGGCTGTCAGACATGAGAACGAAAGTTGAAAAGAGTGTTGGTTCTTGTTCCTCTGGATGGACATATTATCTATAAGTAATAGTGCATGTCGTGCAAAAAAACTAAAAGCGTTACTTTTACCCACTGATCCATTCATCCTTCCGTACTAGAGGAAAACAAGTAAGGCAAGCAGTCATCCAACAGTTTTTTCTCTCTATTTCCCTTCTATTCAGTGATCAACAACAGACATTGTCACAAATACAGAGTCCTTTGAATCCTGCTCAAGCTACATAATAACAACAGCTTTGGATACTTTAGTAGAAAGAAAGGAAGAAAAAAACAAACTGAATTGAACTGAAAGGAACAAGCTCAATACTTGCTGAGTGCACAGGCAAATAGAAAGCAAACTGGTTACACTCAATTTGAAACAAAGTGTTTTAATGCTCCTCAGTTTTCAAGAAGAACAAGAAATCAGTCTGGCATTGACAGGCAGACAAAGACTCTTTATGCAGCCACCACACTCTTCTAAAATAAGGACAAAAATAGAACGTGGCTTTGTATAAAAATTTAACACGAAAAACTTTTAGTGCTAATTTTGTCTAGAAAAATAAAGTTTTCAATCAGTTTCTTACTGTGAACATTTTTTGGAAAAGTGGAAATAACACGAAATTCAATTACCTGTCATATTTTTATCCAAAATTGTCCCACTTTTGGCACAAAAAAAATTTGCTACATTTTAGTGTGAAGCTCTGACTGTTTATATTTACATCCAGTAATCACGCTGGGCAGCCTGGGTGAATATGAGAAAATAATTCCACTCACAAAATCGATTTTAAAAGGTATGTCAAGAAGTGCGCAGACTTATTCTCTTAGTTTATCGAGGAAAATCGCTTATAATTTTCTCAGAATTTCTACTGACTGTAATGATAAGTGACAGAAGAAACTCTTGTTAAGACTAGGTACATGTAAAACTTGTTCAATTTTTAATAATACGAGCTGATATATGCCAGTATGTATATACCTATACGTATGTAACTGTACTGTGTGCAAGCGCCAACTGATATAATTTTAGATAAAATGTCACGCAGAACTTAACTGACTGATGTCAACGATGCTCTTTAAGCTCCAAACAGCCATTTCACCATATAGACAGCAAGCCATTCTCATCGGAATCCACAACACCGTGATGAAGATGAATGCATGGTGAACAAGTAAAGTAAAGGAAGCGGAAAAATCAAGGACGGATAAAGTCTCTTTCTTATACCCACCACCACTCTCAACGCATAACTCGGCAATATCTCAAAAAAACAAGACAATCATACTAACTTGCATATTATATTAAAGCTCAAAGGCGACAGGCAATAAGCCCCAAAAAAGCTAAAGGAAAGAATAGAATGAAAGGGAAATGAAGGTTTCTTTCCTTTCACATTTTCTTCCAGCTCGCCAGAGACAACCCAGATCTAATAGGTAAATGCTGATAAAATACATACACACACTACCAAAAAAACGTCTTTTAAGGTGCGTCTTTTTTCCAAGTGAGTGAATTGACTTGATCAAATGATCTTAACCATTTTCAGCAGTCGAGTAACCACAATCAATTTCCCTCTTTAAATAAAATAGGGAAAGATAAAAGGATACATACATTCTGCTTGATTTAGAAAATACACGTCTGAGAATCGACATATAAAATCTAGTCGAAATCCAACTGTCACTACAAGATAAAGTTTGTGTGCCACACTGAACCAGTTTTTAGACAATATTAAAAACATACTTCTGTTTGTGACTTGATTGTGATAAAACTTTTATTCATAAAAATTGGAATGCTAGTGTAGTATAGAAAATACATTTAGAGTTCTTACAGTATTTTCCTCTGTTGTGAGAGAGATTGGAGTAGGCGGATTCGGTGAATATGATTGTCATTGACATTCGCATATATTGCGACTATCAAATTGAGAATTTATATCCTACATCGCTATCATCATATTATTAGTGTTGAGAAAAATTGTTAGTATTGAATGCTATTGCTATAAAACGTTGTGAGCACTCTGTGTGTGTTTGCAAGAGAGAAAGCAAGAGAAGGCAGCAAGCAACTGACATTTCTCTCCGTAAAAGGAAAACCGCAAAATATATTTTATCCAACCTACTGTTCATCATCACAGTCATCATACTCGAGAAAATTTACATTTTGTCAAAGTGAAGTATCCACATTAAGAGAAAACTGGGGAAAACTGTCAGAGTGGAATAATAACAGAGAAGGAAGAACCAAGGAGAATAAGAGAGAAGAAATGATAATCGTGGCGATAATAACAATAATCTAATCAAAGTGAACAGGAACAGTAGCTTGTTCATCGTTTCTGTAGAAACAAAGTACCCATCCCATCGCGCATATATAGCGTTGATTACCAAACCAGTCATATTTGAGACCAACCCACTAAAAAGTCAGTTGCCAGCCAAAAGCAGTGTAGAATTTTCATCCTTCCTTTTTGCCTTCCTTGTTGTCTGTAGATGATGTATCCAGGCTAATATATTGGATACATACAAGAGTGAAAATTGTGGTAGGAGAACAAATCGCGAACAGAGTAAAATACATCATCATCCATGCATATCTGTGTGAAATTTATTCTCCTCGTCTGTTTCTGAGTGACTAACTAGGTACAGACTGACTATATATTTAAATCCACTACTTGAAACCAAATTCGGTACTTTTTTTAATACTTGGATGAATGAATTCATAACTTTAACAGTTTGAGCTACTGTTGCCTATGCATGTAAATATAGAAAGGTAGAGCAGCCCAGCATATAAAAGTCTTAATATTGAATAGGAGATGAAATAACATTTCATCACACTCGTCAAAACAGATCGACTCATCTCTTATTATCACTCTCATCCAGCAGCATCAGGCGTGTGCCTCTTTTTCACTTTTCTCATAATTCGAGCATATATTTGCTACAGGCAGGCGCACTTCCGCTTTATTATCATCAACATTCTTCCTGGTATATTTATTATTAAAGCATATTGCCGGGTTAAATACCCTCTTTCCATGTGAATTCATTCTATTTTAAAGGGATTATATACGAATAGCAGCAGCAGAGTAAAATCAACCACTAATTTTTCTGCAACGTTGTTCAAAATTTTACTACTGCAACCAGCACTGCTGCTACTCCACTTGAACCAGACAAGGAAACTTAATTAAGCTCATATATGAAAGCACGTAAGTATATTTAAATGACTAACATTTGATTAGAATATTGCAGGCTATATATTGATATATGTAGTATATAGAAGTAAGTGAAATGTGAATGTGAGAAAAAAACGTACGCTAAAAAGCTAGAATAAAAACTGCAATAAAATGGAGAAAATGAGAGATGTCACTGAATACAAGAGCTACAGGAGAATTGTTCATCGTCGAGGAGGAGGGTGCACAATGCCATGCAAAAATCCGGAATACATCCCCATCACCTTTATCTTCGAGCAAACACCACAATTGTGTTTTTCACAAGAGTAGAAATTAATTTTCTGACAATATTGGTTAAAGTAAAGTGAAAAAGACACGCTTACATGTTAAAAACAAGGTCTACAGCAACACACACACACACTCTGCAAATAATAAAAACCAGCAGCAGAGATGCTGCAGTAGTAGAAGTAATAATAATAATAATATTGATCCTATCGCTTTTACTATCATCCCAAATAAATACTTATTGACTTGGCACGAGTTTTCTAGTAGTAATATCAAGTTGGTGGTGTGTGAGCTGTGAGTACACATAATTTCACTTTCTCAAGAGCAAACAAAAAGCATAAGAAAAATAATAATATTGAAAATACCAACTAGTAAAAACATGACGGTTGTCTTGTCTACTATTTCTCTTTGTGACATGCATGATATAAGAAGAAAGTGAGCGCATCTTGTAGAGCTAACTTGTGAAGCTACTACTACTACTACTACAACGTACAACTATCTTGTCAAGTTGCTTTTTGATCCCCAATTTGTTTACACAAGACAAATATGGTGTTGAGTGAGTTGTCGTTGTTGTCACTAAAAATTCCTAGAGGAGTAGGAGGAGGAGGCGGTGGCGGTAGCAGCAGTAGTAGAAGTAGTGGTGGTGGAAGTGATGTAAAAGCAGCAAGAAGGGAAAGGGCTACACAAAATGATAATAATAATGGTAATACCACTGGATATTCTACAAACAACAGCGACATCAGCAGCAGTGGCAGTAGTAAATGCACTGCTGCTATAACTACTACTACTACTACTACTTTTTGTGAAGATGCTTCTTCAAGCAGAAGAAACTTTGTTACAAATTATTACAGCTCAAGTACCACCAACACCAGAAGCAGCAGTAGAATGACAGGCTGCAACAGCAGCAGCAGTACAACATCAGCCATGGCATCCTCGTCACCAACGTCAAATTCCTCCTCGGTAGTTTCTCTACACCAAGCAGCAGGGGGAAGACGATTTGTCGAGTCAACTTCTATTTTAAAAGTGATGGAAATACTGGCAAGTCTCCGGTGGATATTACTTTTGATCCTTCTCACCGACAGCGGTAAGCAACTACTTCTTTCTCTCTCTCTCTCCTTTTTACTACACTTTTCTTTCCGAAATAAGCATGCAAATAAATATGCAAAAAATATATATTATGAGAAAAGTTATGATTATTATACACAGGAAGCATTAGAAATGCTTTCCCTTTGTCTGCATGTTGTTGATTCTTTTTTTTTTTGGATGCCACACAAAAAATAGAAGAAGAATAACTGCATTTTATTCCACCAAATGCAGCATGTATTGTATTCAGTCTTGTGAATGAATGAACCAGTTATACAAAGAGACTGAAAACGTTTCGGTTGCCAAAAAAGGCGATTTTTTGCAGCTGTTATTATTGTGACGACGGTATGATCACAAATGATGATACTTTTGTCAGCGTGACTTTGGCTGCCCGTCTCACATCCTTTTGTCGTTTTTGGATTCTATCATCATCATTTGCCTTAATATAGATTGAAATTGTCATTAGTCTGGGTCTCTGCTCAAGTAATATGTATTCTTCATTCATTTCTCTTTTCATTTTTTTCCTCTCTCTCTCCATATTGTTCTTTCTTCCGTGAAATAATAAAAAATTCATTCGTTTTTCTTCCTTTCCTTCCAAAAAATATAAGAATAATAATAATAATACATACATTGAAAGAGAGCAAGTGAAGAGGAAGAAATAGAGAAGTGGAAAACTGCTTCTTTTACTTCTTCAATGTTCAAATATATTCAACCACCATCACAGCTCTGTTGTATGTACGAATGTAGCAGTAGTTCGGATAATGTTCTTTGAAGTAAAAAAGTAGAGTGTTTCGTTTTCAATGTATGCCATCATGATATCCTATCGTGTGACATCTCAGCTGGAATAATGTTTCCGGAAAACAATGGAAAATGGCGTCATAAATAAATCCACATTCATTTCATTCCACTACTATCGCTCCTGCTATTATTCTCTATCTCAATTCTCTGTGTTATTTTTCCGACTACTTTTTGTGTGTTCCTTTTTTTCGTTTATAAATTTTTATAAGTAAGCATTATTCACTCTTGACTTGACTCTACTTGCTACCAACAAACCAAGTATTGAAAATAATCTACACACACACATACGACACACAGCTTACAGTTTGAATCAGACTGGCTATATGAGAACGCTCATTATTCCTATTCCCATTTTGTTGGCTCCTCTACAATGAAAAGCATACTGTTTTAGTGATCTCATCTCACTCACTCAATTCCAGCTAGTACTGCTACCGACAAAACTATAATTTCAATACATTATTTTTCCCCTGGTCTTAAAAAACTATTATTATTTTCCTATTTATCTTCCACGCATTTAAAATAACTCTTCTTACATTTATAGTCTTTCAATTTCACGTTACGTTTCAAAAATAGGATTTATCAAAAGAATGTGAGTTCATGTAATCCCTATTACATAAATTCTTACTCAAAATTTCTCCTCAAATTACATGTTTTTAAGTGCATACCGAAAAAAATCTCAATCCTGACGTCTGCTGCTCATTATTTCACACTTTGATGTATCCTCGAACATTGAGATTTGTTATATTTGAGCTCACAAGTATATTGTACTGAACCACATAATAAGTGTATCGTTTATACACAAGCAAAATAATAACAACAATAATATCCGCATCTCTGCAATCACCCAAGCAGCTTCATCTTGCACGAGAAATGTAAATAAAGCAATAAAATAAAGATGGACTTATTTATGTAGTCAAGTTGTATATTATATTTTTTCCTGTAGTTTCCAGTAGTGTAATTATTTTTCCCTCTTTCCAATCAAGTATTATTGCAAAAAAACTCAATCTTGAGTTGGAGTGCTCAACTGTACTGTTTTACTCTGTGCAGTTTATAAGAATGTCATGGGATGATGTGACTCACATCCTGAATGTAAATAAATCTAGCGTTGATAATGTAAGTATTTCCTCTGCTCATTCATCTGTCATCAGTCCCATCACTAGTCAGTCAGAGTTGAGCCGAGTTGAGTTGGTTGTCACACAAAAAAGGTATTATGCAGCAAAAGCTCACCACTATTACCACTCGCTACACCGCACCACCACATGTCAAATGCATAATAGTGTGCGACATTTCTACCTTTCCTTTTTGGTAAGCCTGTCGAATCTTTTTTAGGGAAAGAGGATTTGCTCGTGTAAAAAATTCTTTTGAAGAAATGTGTATACCAAAGTAAAAAACACTTACACAAGATAATTCCTCTATTCATCCAGAGGGAGCAAGGAAAGTAGTATAGTGAAATGAAAGATGACAATATTTTTTTTTTCCTGGTAGAAAAGAAACGGTAAAATAATTTCTGTTCGAGTTATTACTATTTCATCGTCATTCATTTAAAAATGAAAGAATTTAACAAGCATGCTCCTCTGAACATATCCAGCTTATTTTTTTGTGGACTAGTGGAGAAAGACAGAGTCACGGGTTAAAAATAGGTAAAAAGGAAGGAAGTGGTCTGGCTCTGTCTTGGCTGGTCTCTCGCTCTCTCTCTCTCTCTTTCTTTGATGTGTTGTTTCTATGCATGTATTTTATGTGGGATCGTCTTGCTCCACACTAAAAACTTCCACATTACACATATATACAGACACGAGTATCATTATCATCATCATGGTTCTCCTCATATCTTGACGACAACGACGACTGTAAATGTGTCACAACAGATGGGAGTTATCAGTGTCACGTTCACTCTCTTACAAAAAGACGGAAGGAAATAGCTGGCGAGCTGTATGCAGTAGCACAGCAGCACATACATTCATAACAGCAGCAGGAAGGAAACTGGCAGAGAGATAGACACGCGTGCAAGGCAAGCATCATCATGCAAAAGACATAGAAAAAGGGAGACGAATGTGTGAAGAAGAAATAAGATAGGTTAAAAACGAAAAAAAAATTCTCTACATACTACTACTGCTACTACCGTCTGAAACATGGTCGATCTTACCATTAGGGTAATATAGCAATAATATTACTTTCAGCATAATATTATTTTTATTTGTGTTTAAGTAATATTATTATGCACAAGTTCAGAAAATGAGAGTAAAGTAGAAGAGACTAAAGAGCAAGTGGAGAAGAGTAAAGTAGTTGGCATTTCAACTATTTCTCTTGCAATCAGTAAGTCATACTTACAACAGAAGAGACCAACAGATTTTTCTTATCCTTTATTGCCATCAAGCACGTATGGTATTTTTGTCTGTGCATGTACGCGTGTATTATTATTTTTATGTAAGTGTATCAATAAGTGACATCGTTTAAATGTGAATGCCTTTTTTTTCTTCAAAAGTTCCATGCAGCAATAGTGTACTGCTCACTTTTTCTTGTGTGTCTCTTGAGAGAAAACTTGTTTCCTCCTCTTTGAAATGTTCCAACGCTACTTTTATGCAATTCACCTTTTTCTGTTATATTGGCATTTGGTACACCAATGAGACAGTTTTTGTGAAAGCATTCATTCTCATCATCAACTTGTACACTGTACAGCACAGTACAAAAGACTTGTAAATAAAAATGTTGTTACCACGGTTGTGTCGGTGGAATGGGAAGATCTGAGAGGAAGAGAGATGAGAAGATAAGAAGCTCCGTAAATAAATCAGAAAAAAATATATCATTTCCTTACAGCTTTTGAATTCCTCCTCCTTCTGACATGTTTCCTTCTTCCTGAAAGTGCCTACTAGATCAGAGATAGTAGTGGTATGGAATGAAAAAAAAAAACTTATAAAAAAACTTTCTTGAATTTTCAAATTAAAAATAAGTTTGCATCACTTTAATAAGCTGAGCTAATTTCTAATGTACATTTTAAATAAATACATGTCAACTGAAAGCAAAGAAAATTGCAGAAATATATCATACATTCCTTCAGATATCAGGGGAAAATTACAGAGAAAAATTGAGATGAGAAAATATTGCAAAGGGGAGGATTTGTTATTATTAATATCATGCATGTCTTGTTTGTCAAGTAGGGATATTATGTCCTTCATCATCATCAAAATTAAATGAGCAAGTCAGCACACAAAAAAAAAGTTTCGTTTTTATTATTACGCACACCCATTTGTTTTCCCTTCGCCCCCTACTACCAAAAAAAAACTTGATGAAGATGACGAGAAGAATGATAATGGGAAGTATGAGAAAAATTAAGTCTTCATGTTGTTGTGGCGATGATAAAACGGTGTTGACTGCTTAAGCTTCCTTCGTCTTCTCTTGTTACTATTTTTCCCTAGTTATTCCCAAGCAGACATATGCGTGTGTCAACATTTTCTTCACGTGTGTTTAAATAATAACATGCTTAAACTGACGCAGGTCATGCATATTAACCGAGACGGGACTGCTTGCTGAAATAACCATTCCACTTTTTCACCATTTTATTATGCACAGCATATTATGTACTTTGTACTGGTTGTAGTTTTGAATATAATATGAGTAGGTATTCCCATTACCCAAGCAACTTCTGAATACACTTTCAGAGTGAGTGAGTGAATGAGTGGGATTGCCAAAAAAATATCTAATATTATAAGAAATAACAAACGCAAATAGTTAATGTCAGTAATAAAAGAAAACTTATTTTTTGTTCACGACTTATGGCCTAAAAAACATTGAGTGAGGTAGCTAGCTGCATAGAACACCTCCCTTGGCCAAAGTCTGATAAAAATGTTATTTCTACATTTTAAAAATAATAATAACAATAATCTCTTTCTTCAGCTATACTACATAAATGCCTACACAGCTATGTATATATAACTTCTTATATGTATGCCAATAATAAATGTATGTACGATACACGCACTCTTTTTCCAAGTAAAATTTTGAAAAACAATTTAATATTGTGATTTTTTTTCAATTTCAAATAGTAATTGCTTTCTCAACATGTTAAAAATTAAATGCTTATTAAAATGTCAATTACTGGAGAGGAACTAGAGTTTTATTTCTAACAAGAAAAACTGAACGATTTCAATTATTATTTCATTAGTTTGTTTCAAACATTTTAAATAAAAAGCAGTACAATCGTTCTTCCTATTAAGTTATTAACTGTCGATTTATTTAAAGGTTAACAACAAGTCGTGGTGAGATAAACTATTTAAAATGTCAATCTATCCGATTGAAGTATATGACGTAAAACCAAGGACACAAGCTGTGTGATATAATATCAAATAGTAGGAGAAAAAAATATGCTTGTTACCTACTCAAATTCATACTACCTATTGTTATATTTCCATATTATTAGTTAAATATATATTAAGAGAAAAAACATGTAAACTCAAACAAGCTTTCAGTGCACAATAATTGACATAGCATGCACGTTGCAACTACAACTTTAAAAGTCGAATGAAAACAAAAAAGATTGCATCAAACTTGATGCCAGTAACAAATGGTATGGTTTTCAAGTCATAGAAATGTCATTATTCCAGTCACTGGGTACAACACTCCCATTTCAAGAAAATCCCACCGCGTTAAATTGCAGGAAAAACTGTAAATACAAAATACTGGATTGTATTATTTTTCGCAGCAAATTTTTGCAAGCATTAACGAAATATCTATATGCATATATGTATGTACAGACTTAATGGGTGTATAAGGTTCAATTCTCAGATTCTTTTTAAAAAAATACTAGCTGTCTTAGACTTTTTTGCCTCTATTTTGTTCTGACTGATGATTTCTGTGCTCTGCTGTTGTGAGCATTTATTGTGTCGCATAGAGCGAATAAAGAGAGAAAAAATAATAAGGCAAGAAAGTTCCTACATTATCATTATATTTTCCCTTGGGCACAAAATGGGAACTAAACACGAGAAAAAAAATTTATATATATTGCCTGATTCCATCCTTTCTCGTGTTCTTTCTATTATTAATACTCACCCGAGAAAAAATTAGAAAGAGGAAAAATAGAGAAAAACACTGGCCGTGTGTGTGCACACTTCAGTCTCAGATATATATGCACAAAAATGCTTGTTCCTATGAATACACACTTATACATATGTACCTACACATGTATTCCCAAGGCTTGTTCATTTCTAGTTCAATTTTCTCTACGTCACATACACACACACTCACAAGTCGATTAAAAAAGAAGTAAGAAAATATTGTGAAGACTTGGAGAGCTCGGAGAGTTGAGCTCTAGCTAGCTCCGTCATTCTTTCCTGTTTGTTCAAAAAAAGATGAATGGAAGGGCAAGAAAACGTTTAAATTCAAGAGAGTTTAGTTGGTTTAGAAGGGTTGTTTTTCCATCCAGATGAAAAGAGACAGGCAAAGGATTACATTAAAAAAGGCAGAGAAACGGTGAAAAAAAGAAAATCTTAATCGATATGGATTTGATGGTGTGTTTGTATATGAATGAATAGTAGAAAGAAAAGGAGAGAAGAGGCAGTTGCAGCAGCAAAACGAGCAATAGAAAATTCTTATATGAATAGTAATCGTGAGACAAGAGAGCAGCTTCATTTTCTCCTTTTCCGGATAGTTCGTAGATACGACAGCGATCAAAGGAGAAAGAGCTTCTTTGAAAGGCAACACTCCTTCGTGTTTGAGTGAATATATTTCTGTTTGTGTTTATACAGAACTTATATACATATGTTCCTATGAAAGAAACGCGTACAAAATCTGCCAGAGATTGGCTAGCAGATAAATCTTTTTATCTGATGGATTTACATGTTATCAGAAAAGGAGGAAAGAAAAAAAATGCAAAAAAATAAAGGAAAATCTTTAAATATGAAAATCTCTTTTTGGTTTCCCTTAAGCTTATTTCACTGCACTGGATACCTAAAACAATTTTCTTGTGTTTTTGTGGTATACTAAGCCATGCATATCTTTTATTTGCTTGGAACATGTGTATAAATTTACGGATTACTGAAGACACCATACCATATAAATTTTTGGCGTGCCTATGACTCTCATAGTATGAGATTCAGTCGATCACCTCCTCGTGGAAAGCAAAAGTATGGCAAATTTGCTTGCAGCAGTAACAACAAATATTTGTTTGTTTACTATGTGGGTTTTTTTATATTTGCCTTTTGAAAAATATTTTGCAAAGTTGAGATTTGCCAGTTGTCAGTCAATGCGAAATGGTAGTTTTGACTTAAATTGTTTGTGAAACTGAAAATCGGAAGTGTTTAAGATGAGCAAATCGGCAAAAGTGTAAATTTATGCGAGAAAAACGATAGCCAGACATGACAGCAGAACATATCGTTATCATTTCATCTTTGTGTGCAAACTGATTTTTGACTGCTGGTGCAGCTGGATCGTATCCATCTTGAGTGCACGGTAGGAAATGCCAAATGACGGATACCATCATCTCTGGCCAAAAAGTTGTTTTTAACGATCTATTTTTGGCAATTTGCAAATATGCATAATGCATGTGATTATTACCTCACCATCACCACCGTCGTCGTCGTCGTCGTCAGTGTAATAATGATGAATGATGATTTGATGGCTGCTAGTTTACTTCACGTCACATAAAATTGTTTACCGGAGCGCATCTGTCTGCCTCTTAAATGTTTAACATTCAATAACTTTTATTTGTGCAAACTATTTTCAGCGCTGTCTACCATGACCATCATTTAAAAATTTCCAAACAGAAAAAGAGCAAAATCACTGAAAATAAAAATATCTACCATAAAATTATTTCGTTTCTACCACTGCGTAAATACTTCAGACGATTTTTTGTTTCCTTTAGAGAAATAATGTTCATCCCATCTTAGTACTATGCATCATTATCAACATTCCAAGACCTTTTCGTATCATCACTTTCTACTGATTGCACTAGCAGCAGCAGCATCGCTAGATCAACATACAATTTTTTTCGCTTTCCAATATTTTCTTTTCTTCTGATCATGTTCTTTGGAGAAAACGGGATAACATACGTGCCATGCCAACAACTCTTTCTGTTATTCTACCCATTTTTCTCAAATGTTTGCTTTTCATAAACATTGAGATACAGACATGGTTGGAGGAATTACCTTATTATCATCATCTTTTTCATTCTCTTCCTTTATACCAATTCATTTTTACGTTACTGATCACTAGAAAATAAGCTTTTGATCACTGTTATTACTGCCATACTTTGTGTACTTTAAAAAAGATACAAAATAATGCTTGGAGCGCACAGTAAAACTGATAGCCAATTTGTTTTGCCTTTCTTTTAAAAAGGAAAAGGATGGTAAAGAAAAAAGAGACGCGATATTTAGTATACCTGTTTCAAGAAACAATTTTCCTTGAACAAAAGTGATAGACTGATGGATAATGGCTTATGCACGAATGCATAGGTACATTGATCAATTTTTTTGTTTTCATTTTCCAGAATGATCCAAACCTTTTGTCTTTTACCCTTGGTGCCCCTCTCCATCCTTTTTTTGAAGGAGCAAGGAAAAATAAACTTGTTTTCTTTTTTTCCTTCCATGAATACCAAAATTTTGATGTTGTGAAGGATCGTATATCTTAAATGGCATTTTTCTCCTTCTCAAGGTCTCACTAAAGGGAAAAAATTTATGTCAAAATTTTGAACATGGGATTTGTCTCTGTCAATAATAAATACACAACCGTTTATGTACATCGATACAGCGCAAAAGATAATCATCATTGATGCACATCCCTCCACACATGGATGGGGAGAGAGAGAGAAATGAAGAAGTAAATGGGGACCTTCAAATTTTATGGAACGTGGAAAAGCAAGAAAAATACCAATCTTCTCAGCTACCATGGTGTGGTGGTGCCCATAATAAATTTTTTTCTTCCCTTTTTTCTTCTCAGGACACATCTTATTTCTCCAGTCTTTTGTGCCTACTCCCTTTGAAAACAAGCCAAAGAAAAAAAGAGAAGAATAATGCGATGATGTCACATTCTTGACAAAAGAGAAAACAAGCCGAGTTGAGTACAAATGTGCAGTCAACCTGCATCTCTCCCTATCTATGGTTGGATCCAGATCCCAGTGCAAACCCAACAACTTTATTATTTTCACGCTTGTTTGACTTTGCAAATGTACTTACCTCTTTCATTTCATTTTTTTCATCAGTCAATTTCTTGTGATGATGTTATTGTAAAAGCAGACATACATGCATACATACATACACACCTGTATAGGTACATACTTACATCTACATCAATCATATATTATCAATATCATCATTGTATTTTTTCATTTTCAAAGAGAAAAGATCCCCTTTGTTTTCCGTTTAAAAAAAGGATGAGATGAGATAGGTAAACTTTTCTCTTAGCTTGAAGTGCTCTTATACGATGATGATGATGATGATGATGATACACGGTGTGTTTTGATAATACGATGTATGGAATAATTCACATGCTTGTAGCCGCTATATTAACACTACTGCCATTTAGGTATAAGTATTGGTATTGTCTATCATCATCCGGATTCTGAACAGGCAGTTCCAGTTTTTCTTTTCATCCTCCTCATCATCATCATCAGAAGCTATCCTTTCCATTATCCAAAGGAGAGAAAACGGAAATTGAAACGAGTAAAGTTGAAAAATGGTGGAAAATTGTACTTTACAAGATGTATTTGGTGTCTGCTGGCAGTAAATGGACGGATGGATGGATTGTCTAGAAGTAGTAGAATGAAGCTTTGAATCATTTTGTGTAATACAAAGCATTTTGTTACAACACAAGGTTATTCGATTTCATAGTAGAACTGGAAATTGGCGAGAGTTGGATTTTGACTGGCACGAGTGCAGCAGGAGAATAGAAATGAGACTGAAATGGACATCAAACTGCAAATGCTTCCAACCTTGCGGACTGCTTTTATATGCTCATACATTGATAATGCTAATGAAAGCAAAGAAAATATCACACAGGATCGTCTCTGTATTCGTGCATCCATTCATAATATCGTTCAAAAAATTCTCTAAGCTTATGTAACAATTTGAACTTTGCGAAAAAATTACCATGTGTGTGTTGCGGGTACCGTTTTATTTCTTGTAAATTTGAAGGTATTCTTACCCCTGGACTGCAACAGTGTTTGTTTCACTTTTTACAACGAACTGACAAGTCACTTCAGGTAGTGGTAAAATAATCCCCCAGAACCGCCAATCTGTTTAGTTCGAAACACATTTCCGTATTATAATATCAATGTATTTTTACATAAATATTAATATCCTGTAAGAATGTACTACAAGATACTCGTTTCTTTTTCGGTAATGGTCTCTTCTTGTTTACCTTTCATTTCTTCAGTCAAGTACAAAAAGCCAACGAAAAGCCTACTTTTTTCCCAGAACACTTACCATTGAAAGCAAATAGTAGGTAGGTAGGTATTCTCTGCCTACCTACTCATTCAGCCGTAGTGAGGAGCTCATCTTATCAAGAGAAAATGTAGGGGAACCTGGGGAAAACGTGAATTGGATGAAAAAGTCCATGTGTGTGTAGCAAGAAACATCAACGACTCTGTAGAGACAGTGACTCCGCTGATGCTTGCTGCTACTACTATTTCTCTGAAGGACAAACCTTTTTACTCTGTTTCCTCAGATTAATAAAAATACTAGCTCACCTCTCTCTTTCATCGCTCTCTACCATACATTCATAATACCTGCTTTTATATTATGTGCCTATAGCTACTCCTACCTCGTATCATGTTCCTCTTTTTTCTTCTCATGTCCATCCATTCACCTTATTTTCTTTCTTTTTTCTTTATTAAAGCTCATACATGTATTTAACAACTTATACCTAAGTGCATATATGCACACATATACTACACATTCCAAATCTTATACCACTTTCCGTTTCCACTGTATGCATGCATGTCTGTTGTCCTATGCTGCTGCTTCTTTCTACTGAATGGATTATAAATGGTTTTGCTTCTTTTCCTTTTCTCTGTTTGTCTTTTCTTTCTTCTGAATTCCTTTTACTCCTTTAGTATTCCAGTCACGTTGACCAAAAAAAGGTATTACTGTTCTTGCTACTCTGCTCTACATTTTTATTTTTCTTCAGAGAAGGGAGAAAAAAGAGAAGAAGTAAAAGAGTGAGTGAGTGAGTGACTGACTGTTATTGTGACTTTACCATCACGAAAGAAAGAGTGAGCTGATCTGATGTTTTTACTCTGATATAATGGTCCCTCATGAGACCCACTCAACTACTGGGGCAACTACTACTACACTAATGCTACACACTCTCCTCTCTTTCTTTACTCATGTGCTCCTAGAGCAAGAAAAAATTGCAATTGTACAAACTTTATGTGAAAGAAAGGCACAAGTAATTTTTATCGTCTATTCTTTTTCCCTTGCTTTTCTTTTCCCCTCTTCTCCTCCTCCTTCCAGCTCTTCGTCAAAATTATTATTGCGTTTCTTCACCAATTTAATCTTATAATAGCAGCGCAGAGCCAGCAGTATCACGAAAAAAAAGAAAGATGAAGAAAGGAAGGAAAAAAAACTTGCTTGTTGAGGGGATAAAAGAACACACTCAAGTACATAATAAACTTATTGTTGCTCACCTTCTGCCCTCGTGCCTTTTTTACTCAAGTTATGGTAGTAGTTTGGGAAATTATTAAATTCTAGTTTAAGCTGGCAAATGGGATTAGGTATGTTCATGATGATGACGATGATGGCTTTATATGCATAGGGCTACATGGACCTAATATGATCAAAAAATCTATGGGGAAAATGCCATTTGTTGTATTGGTGTGTAGTAGTATTATATATAAAATGAGGTTCAAGAGGACACACTTTCCACAAATTTTCAGACATCATTATCATCATCTCACTACCACCACCACCACTGCTGAAAAAAGTGTAACAGCTGTCACACTTTTTAAAAAATCTTCTGCTGAATACAACCTGGCACTTTTTCTTTTAGCTCAGTATTACTTGAAAGGATCTGGGAAACATAATGTGCAAAATGCTCTTATGCATGCTAGGGAGTAAGGCAGTAGGCTAACAAGATTATTGTTTTATTTTGCGGAGAAAGTCGTTCAGAAAAGAAAGATGGTAGACAACTGTTGTAAAAAAACTTTTTTTCTTTTGCGAAAGACTCACTCAGCTCATTTTCGCTAGTGAACGAACAAGTATATGTAGGTAAAGTTGAGTGAGTAAGTAGAGAGGTCAGACTAGACCAGACCAGACACACACACTACACACTACACATGCCTGCACATAATAATGAAAGCTTGAATTTTGGAGCGTTGACCGCTGTCTACCCGCAGGATATACATGAAATAAAACGGTACCACCACTCAGCAGAATAAAGTACAACATATGTAGGCTTTTCCCTAGTATTTACCTTTTCTTAGAATAATCAACAGCTACACGGTGCTATGGTATCATATTCATTTTAGACATCCTGTGTGCCATATAAATTGTATGCGTGTTATTAATTAGAACCGTCTCCGCTCTCTCGCTTTTACTAAAGCTTGGAAATGAATGAATTAAAAAAAGGCTTTTACGTACATACCATGCCGTTGTAGATATGTATTTTTTAAGCAAATTCTCTGTCCTACTAAACACAAACTGAATGAGAGCGAGAGAGTATTTGTAAGTATGTGAGAGAATTTTTTTTAAAGTATGTAATTAACTTAATGAAAAATTCAATTTCTCTTGTTTTATGGCGTCATTTTTATTACGCTAGGCTCAGCATTCAAAATGCTCTCTGTACTGCTGCTGCTGCTTGGCATTTTTGTTCCAGAGCAGAAATTGACTTCAGGCAAATGCTAAAAAAATATTGTGTTTTGCTTAGCTATTTCATGTTATTATTATTACCATGTTTCTCCACCTACACACATTGAAACCAAAGTTTTTATGCATACACAGGGAAAACTATAAACTGCTGAAATGAAAGTGCTTTCGGAGACTGTTGAAAAGTAGAGGAATACACACAACAGCACACATTTGGGATTTGTTAAGGAGTACTTCCGTCTGCTGTTGACATGTTTCATTGTTTCATTGACGTACATACCGCAGTTTTTCGTTTGTTCGTATATGTCTAAAAAAATAAACTCTGCTGAAGAAATGTAATATGCTTACAATATTGAATCTTACCCCACAAAAGAAAGTAAACGAAAGAGATTTCTTTTCCTTTTTGCCCTTGGGCTGACCTACATGCAATCTCTTTTGTAAGTAAATAATAGATTAGAGAAAGCATGTGATGTGTAGAAGAGTGAAGTGGTACGCTAGCTCAACTCTGCTGCTACAATATTTTGATAAAATGAGCTTCAACTTTCATTATAATTATGAGAGCTGCAGGAAGACAATTTAAAGTGGAGGAGGAGTAGGAGTACTACTAAATTCATTCATCGTCCAAGTCCCGAGGTGACTTTGTCTTGTTGCCTGCATGCGTGCTTATGACTAGTTGATGAAAAGTTTGAAGGGAAATAAACTACAGAAATATATAATAACTTATTATTGTTATGCAGAAATGGGCTTGCTTGTTTTAGGGAATGTTAGTTTTAAAACAGTAATCGAAACTGAAAGGAGACACGTGGCATAAAATTAACATAAAAATGTAAAGTGAACAAGGTTAACAGTGTGAGCAGACTTTTGAACATGACTACTACACCACTGGTGAGCAAACACGTTATGTGATTTTATGTTGTAAACTGAGTGAATGAGAAGGCTTCGTTGTTCAGAGAATGAAATTAAAATTGTCCAAGAGGAGAATGTAATTAAAACGTAGGAGAAAGAAATTCCTCGCTGGCAATCGCAGCGGTGAAGTGAAGAGTACTGTTCTGCATGTGTACACACTATATATATATGTATATACCACACGCAATCAACATATTTACTCTATTACATACACACACACAATTTAGCACAACGGAATTCATTCATCGGAACAAGATTTTCAAGTTACATGTAGGAATGTGCGTGGGTGGTCGGTGACGAAATTGTCGGTCAAACCTGCCATAAAAGAAGTCTGTTTCTCTAAAAATCCCAAAACGCAAAAGGTAGAAAGTAGAAATTCGGAATGCACAAGGGAGCCGAAAAAAAAGGTGTGCATTACTGCTTTCCTGGTGCTGCTTGCTTGCTGCATCGACACATTTTTTATAGGATTGTGCAGCAGAGCTCGACAAAAAGATTCCAGGAAGAAAATCAAACTGAGCATGCAAGCAAAAAAATGCATGCATGCGTGTTTGTTTACTACTGAATAAGAAATTGCTACTGATTACACCATTTTATTATTTCCTCGACTCGGCAAAAGCATTGAAGAGAAAATTTTCTGATGAAAAGCCAAAGTGCATCATCACAGGAAGGCAAGTGTAAGCAAACCTTAATTCTTTTATAACTCAACCAAGCAGATGAAATAATATGTTTTCGTTTTGCTTCCACTCTTTTTGATTGCTATCTCCATACTTTTATTATTATAAAAAAACTTGTGTGATGTGCTATCTATTGGACTTTGTATGCACATGCCCAAACGTTTACTTTTGTGTGTTCGATTTTTTTTTCTGCTGACTATCCCATGATCATCCTCCTAAGGGTTTTTTACTGCTGTCATCAAGATGGAAAAGAAAAAAAGTAGCCAAAACTACGAAAAAATTTTTTTTTTTGATCTTCCAGTCTTCAAGCTACTACTTCTTTCTCCAGGGTGTCAGCAAACTCTTGCCGCACTTTTAACAGAAACAGTAATTTCCTACAAACTTTATTTCTAGATCCCCCCCAAAAAAACTAGCCACACAGTATCATATCATTTTATCGTTTACGCACGAAGACCACGATATTCTCAGTTCGTTACAACAGCAATAACAATGACTGCAAGCAGCCATGGCGATTCCCATAAAGATCACCATTGTCTTTCGTGTCGTGCGTAAGCTCTCACCATTCATAGTCTATCCTGTCGCTCAAGAAGAGTTTCTGCCAAGCTTGCTGGCAGCAAAAAAAGAACAAATCATATTCTACTCTTCTTTCTAAAATGTTGCATGATAACAACAGCAACAACAAACAACGGACATTTTATGCCATATTTGTTCCCGTTAAATAACCCGGCAAATAATATATGTATCCAATAGGCATAGGCAATCTTTTTCTCTGCTAACCTTTATGGATATTATGTAGATAAACGAATACGTGTGCGTGATGATGATGTGCTTCGAGTGAGTGCACATATCCTTCCTTCTCTCTACTTTTTTTTGGATAAGCGATTCTATATTTCTTTCCTCACTGCATTCTTTCCAGAGTCTCAAGCCGAATAGCACGACATGACATTTAACCATAGTCTCGTATTTTTTTTCTTACACGCGTTTCGTTTCCTTTCTCCTTTGATCGTATCATCATCCCAGTCACCAGCATAGCGGGCAAGCATTCATGCATTTATTGCACAAGGAACGCTCCGCTTGAGAAGGAGAATCGAAAATATTTGAGAAGGAAACTAATATTGCCAGCTTATTGTACAGATGCCCATCCGTGTAGTGCATCCAGCAGCGGCTGAAAGTGTTATCAGCAGGATACCATCGTGATCAACGCCATCAATGCCATCATCATCATCATCAAAGCAATATCAATGCACCACCACCACCAAATACAACCACATACCATCCATGCACTGCCAAAGCTAGTAGAAATATTATCACAGATTTTTCTTCTATTCTTTTTACATAGGTAATAGGAAAAGAAAGGAATTCACACGTAATAATAGCCAGTTCCAATAAAAATGAAGAAAGTGTTATCATAACCATACTGTACGACTATCACTATTACTAGCTGCTTTTCTTTCGTTTTCTGGTAAAAAAAATAAAAATAAAATCGCGATTATTATCATACCGATATGTCGTCGTCACATTCTTTTATATTTTACGCTTCGTCCTTGTTGCATTACTATAAGTTAGTGTATTGGAACGTTTTTTTTTCACCGCCAAATAATACCACCATTACCGTGTGCAATAAGAAGGGAAATGGTATGGAAGAAAATGGAAAAAGTGTGCTTCTAGTATTTTCTACTTTCTACTAGCGCTTCAATGTCGAAGGCATGTTTTGAGAAACACGAAAGAAGAAACAGAAGTTGCTGACTCGGCACGGTAATAACCTTCTTCAGACGGGTTGCATGCACACCTTCATCATCGCAATTATTAGATAGGTACCCCCATGATTTTCCCCCTGTTTGACAGAAAGGGATCTGAAATCAATCAAAAAAATATTGAATAAAAAATGTAAAAAAAACGCAAACAATTGAATATACTTACATGCCTAAAGAAAGGACGAAAGTGATTGAAAGAAAGAAAGCAAAGAAAACTCTGATGTTTTTCTAAACACAAAATGCTCAAAAAATGCATGCATCAAAATACATAAACCATTTATTCATATTTTTTGCACAAATATTGTTATGTGGGAGTATATTATGCATGCCATGCCAATAGACGCCTTTAACTAGCTCAAAATAACTTACTCTTACTATATGTACCTACCCATTTATGTTTTCCTTCGCTCCAGTAGGTTTTTACTACACACTTTCAGACTTGCAGATTGTATCTGGAACAATACAATAATAATGTTACGGTACCTTGGCTGGCACACAATTTTTATTTTTGCATATTACCATTCAGCAGCATACAATTTGACTTGGCTCATTTTTTTGCAACTTTGCAACAGCACTACTACTACACCACAGAATAGATTACTTTTTGTCCCTTTCCCTTCTTTTTTCTATTTTTTTGGGTGGTAGTTACATGGCAGGTTCCTCCAGTTCAGATTGGTTGAACAAGGAGTCGTCAAAGGGGCAATAAGTTTTACGGTGCTTTGTTGGATAAACATGATTGCATGCGAGATTTTTTTATTGTTATAAGATTGTTGTGTTATTTACAATGTAGCAAAAAAAAATGAAGGGAGCTGCAATATAATACTACTGCTGCTGCTGCTGCTCCGGTACTAATCATACTGACGGGAACGATATGATGATAATGAAAAATATGGTTATTGAAGTAAGTACAAAAACACTAAATTCTGCTCACAGTCAGTGAGTAACTGCTAATACGCTATATACACTATTTACTGTACTGTTTCATATATGGAGATTTGATTGCAATTTTCTGATACAAAAAATATTATTGTGCTATATACGTTTTTTTTATTTTCTGCTTCATTGCTTCTCTATATGTAGTTTTCTCCTTGAGAAGGTTTTTACGCGGTTCAAGGCCTGGCAGAAGAAAAAAATAATAATAGTAATAATAAACCGTGGCACTTTTTTTTCTAACGTTTTGCCATTTTGCATACACAGCACTTTATAGAACCTTTTTTTCTGGCGACAATAATATTTTGAGTGCCTTGGCTCTTTGAATACTTTGTATTAAATGGCAAAGATCTCTTTGGTTGGTGGTGGTGACTGACTGCGGTAAAAGCGTGTAGAAAAGATAAAATGTAATCTGAGCGAAGGTAAACTTTTGGAGTGTGCACAAAGTACCATTTGTCCAGAACTGAAAGTGTGTCCTTTGCCATAATCCAATATCTGCATTGTGATAATTGCATATTACATACTGTATTAGGTATGGGTTGGGGACTAGGTACTTGCACACAAAGCGTAAATTATGTGTATAGCGTGTGTGTTCCCGGCAGCTGTGTATATTTTATTTTTATATAAAGTCGTGATCTACACTTTTTACTGCTGAAAATGTTGATCTCGCGTGATTTTTTTATTACTTTTTTCAACTCTGTTCTATCCCAGTTTACATAATCGTACCAGTAGTGTGGAGGGAGAGAGAAACAAGGTGAAATATAATCAAAATTTAGTAAGAAGAAAGAAAGGCATGTGCAAAAAGTTTTTTTTTTGAAACAGTAAAATGTTGATGATTGTGCAGTGAATTAAGCGTTTTTTTTCCTGTGCTGTTACTTGACCGAAGAGGTTAATGGAAGCAGTGTTGGTGCAGCAAAAGGTGTTCAGAGCCAGATGAGAAAAAAACCTAATTTAATTTATTAAATTTATCCGTGTAATGTTATTTTGTCAGGTACTTAAATTTTTTGATCAACAAAAAGCAACTTTACATACATGGCATGACGTGACTATGACTAATATAATGTCCTTCAGCAGAGTCATAATGTGCATACCTGGTGGCGTTCAAAAACTAAAACCTAAAAAAATGCACTAATATGCATGCCAATTGCCAACTTTAAAAGTAGAAAGGAATGAGTGTGGTAAGGCATTTTCCATTTTTTTAATTTAGTGTGGCACAACACACAACAGGTTATTATGCATTTTATCAATCTTTTTTATCATCCTCGTCATCATCACGAACAGCTTTTAAGTTGAAGGAGAAGGCAAATGAAACAAGAACCGGAAATTATTATTATGCATAACCTCTCAAACCGTGAAAAATATCAAGGAGAAAAAAAAATCTCCAAGCATGAAATCTGGCTCTGGCACATACATAGTGTGTTTAATAAATGTGGGTGTAATAATAATATGTAACTTAATGCCTACTTATTCAGTGTATGTTTTTCCAAAGCCTGCTGCTGCCTCCATTTTTATGACGGGGAAACTGACGTAAAACCCTCTTCTGAATTTGAATGAGACTTGAGGAATAGGGAAACAGTAACAAACCATCTCCTCTTTGTTGGACTCTTGATTGCGTCACGTAGTAGCGATCGCAATAAAAGTAAAAATTTTAATGGGAAAAGCATCCATCCAATTGAATGTGTCGCTATTTATAGTCCTGTAGTTGTAACAGCAACAGGCTAGGGGAGCAAAATGCATACAAGTATAATGTAAAAAGATTATAACTTACATATTTATTACCGTACAACTTACTACTGGTGTGGGGAGGAAGAGGAGTATAGGAAGGAAAAAGTAAGAGTAGTAGTAGTGTTTGGTGTGATGCTATTCTTTGGCTGTAGTTACGTTAATTCATACATGCATGAAAATTGATTTCACGTTGCATTGTAGTAGTTCTCATCATGGCAGATTTGCAACTGCTCGCTCTTTCACTCTGAAAAAGTATTTGCAGCGAACCAGACAGTCAGTTTTATTAGCATCCTTGTACCTGTATGGATGGAGAAAACGAAATACACCCAAGAGTAACTCTCGACTGGGATTTATTATCCAAATAAAATATCAAGGAGGATTACCAAACCTGTTATTAAAAAGAGGAAACGGGTAACAGTTTGTAAATGCATCCGCACGAAGAAACGAGTAATTATTTTCTTCACTCATTCAGAACAAAGGTATAGTAGCGGTGTGGTAGAGGTGGTTGCAATAGTGAAGTGTAGTATGTACTTATGTTATGGCTGTTAGAACAGGAAAGGTGACGAGGTGGAATGTGAAAGGGTGTTTTTTAACTATGCAGGTATGCATGTTTATGTTTTATCGTACGTTGACTTTTTAATAAAAATGTGGTGGGTGTCGGGTATTTGAGAGGGAGAAAAGAAGAGTATAAAAAACACATTTGAGCAAAAACAGAATAAGGAAAAATTACATGCAGCACTTAACATAATTTTCGTGATGATTATACTTACAACCCGTGTATGTTTGTGTAGTGATAAAAATTTCAGGAATTTCATAAGTGCACTATACTATAATATATGCTATTCTCCGCATAAAGCAAAATGCTTGGTTGATGATGATTAGTTTGTATGTTAAGCTCGGTAGAGAGTTTGGAATTTTTTTTATGTGTAGTAGCAGGAAGCGAGGCATACAATATTTACTTTTGTCTCTTGTTTGAATAGCCTACTAAAATGTAATTGATATTTTCAGCAGAAACGCACATCGCACAACTGGTGGCGATGATGTTTGTAGTGGCAAATGTGTAGGTATATGCACTATGCACACACATTCGTAACCGTAACCAATTCAATTGAACAACTTTTTTTCCAAAAAAAAGAAAGATAAACCACTTTATAAAACTTTTCATTTCATCATCAGTATCAGACAGAAGGGAAAACACCTTTTACAACAGCAGCCTTTTGCTACATGACGGCTGTATTGGAAGTTTGTTGGTAGTGAAAGTACAACAGCAGAAAAAAACACTCCATCATCATTTCCAGTTTAGTATGCAGTCTTGTATAGAAAGCAGTTAGTGAAAAAAATATATCTGGATTCTGGATGAGTGCCTATGCTTAAAAGTCTCATACTACATTTACTCAACCAACACGTAATGCGCACATAAGTAAACTGTTGTACATCAATAACTTTATTTAATTTCAAAAGTTTGTCGGGAAAACGAGCAGAAGAAAGGAAAGACAACTTTTCCTTTTCCACTTTACTACAGTTAACAGGTACACACCGGAAATCCTTTTATTACTACGGGATTTTAATTTTTAAATATATTTTACATTCCACTTTCTTTTACTGTCTGTAGCTGCTATTTAAGGTTTTACGGAATCTAAAAAACACGGATGAATATAAAACACATACAACATGTAGTTACTCACTCACACACACTCAGAGTTTTTTTCCATTTTCCAACAAAACTTTAAAGAGAATATTTTATCTAGGAAATACAAGATGGAGGAAAGTTTAAATGAAATTTGCATACAAACAAAAGGGTTTTCAACAAAACACGTTGTATATGGTACCCAGGATCTCATAGCTGCTTGCCGCTGATACTTGTGTGATACCAACAAGGAGTGTAAACAAAATTATATTGGTATACAATATCCATCATAATCATCATCATCATCATCATGATGGCATTGCATTGCTGGTTCAAGTCGGAAAAGAAGGATAATGATACTTGATGCTATGCTACTTTACCAACTTTACTTAGGTACTTATTATCATTCCTACGTACACAGAAAGCGCTGCTGCTCTGAATGCGAACGAACATTAGAAAAGCTCTTAAACTCAAGCCTTCTTCCATGTACGCAGTTTGGGAAAAGTACAACATTTTGCATTTTACGTTTGCTTGGTATAATCGCACACAACATACAAAATACATTAGCTGCCGTTGCTTTTCTTTTTTTTCTTGTGTTAGCAAGCAAGCACATGGTAAAATTACGATAGTTTGTTCTCAATGTTTTTCTCCGGTATAACTAGCAATCAAAATGTGTAGAATAACAGTAATAAAAAATACGTTTATTATCTACCGCCCCGTCACTATCAATCAGTCAACCAGCTACAGCTTCTACTACTACTACCACCACCACCACCACCACTCATCGTCTTTCCTTTTACTATGGCGACATTATTGCTCTATTAATCTATATTATACTTTGGTACGGTTTCTATATTAAACCCACTCGTTTTCTTTTTCTACCTCATATAATTCCAGTTTAGTGCGAAAATAAATGGTTTCAGAGAAATCCTAAATTATGCTATACGCTGTAGGCTGGAAACTAAAACGCTTCTTAAAACAGCCACCACAACAACCATACTACATACTTGTTTAAATACTTGAAGAAGTAGTAGTAGTAGTCGCAAAACCAAAAACAGAACAACCAACAAACCAAGCCAAGAGACCGCATACAATCTCTAAAAGTTTTTCTTGAAGAACGAGTGAGATGACCACACTTTCTCTTCTACTACTACTTCTCCAAGTAAAACTTGTGTAGTACTTTTTCCATGTATTTTGTGCCTCTTGAACTATTTAGTACATTGATAAAAATCAACTGGAGAGTCAAATTGTTTTCTTGTTTTTCTAGCCCAGAAGAAACTCCTTCGAAGAAAAAAAAACTTTTCATTTATTCCAACAAACTTGAAAGTTTGAGAACCACACAAAAGTCCCCATAACAAAGTCTCATAATGAGGAATAACAGCATGAATCTGTGAATTTCATTTGAAACACAAAAGAAACCAAAATCCTCAAGTTTCCAATGAACGCACAATATGATGATGATGATGATGAATATTGAATAAATAGTTTTTACATGTTGTAAACACACATACCACCAAAATATGCGAACAAAAACACGGTGCGCACACGATTCAATTCACTCGTAAAAAAGAGGAATCAACTTTTATTTTTATAATGATATCTGATCATCGTCATCATCATCATCATCATTGTTTCCTCCAACTGTAAAAAAAAATTTGCTGCGAGGTACGTCTCCACAATTCTTTTCCGTTTATTCGGTCTAGTCAACATTATATTGCTCGTATACTAAAACATATGGATATATTATTGCTGTCTTGCTTATACTCCAAAACACCCACTACTACGCAGACCTACTTAAACAGAAAGAAAAATTGGATTTTTTCTTTACAGCTTTCGTTTTTTTGCGTGCGATGGAATCAGTGCCAGCAAAACAAGAGTACATATTGTGCATTTACAACAAAGATACATAAAAACTCACACACATTCTCTCTCACCAGGAGAGTAAATGACCTTACATACATGCATTATGTATTCATAAGTAAATTGTTATACAGACCATATAAGCATACACATAATGCCATTATAGGAAAAAATCATGGAGGCAAACATCCTCGAGAGCAGATTGCTTTTTTTTGTCGCAACAACGCACACACACACAATGTTTGGTGTTGTTGCTGATCATCATCATGATGGGTTTGTTGCTATTGTGTTTTTTTCTATTGCTGCCGCCGTTGATGCCTCCAAGAATAGTATTTGTAGCAGTAGTAGTAGTAGTAGTAGTAGTAGTAAAAGTAGAAAAGTGTTTCTGTGTTGATAATGCTTTCACTTTTTTCTATTGTGAGGGATATGCGTGTGTATCTATACAAAACCAGAACTCATTCTCCTACTCTGTAATATTTTGCCATACAGGAGATCCATTAGCACGACTAAGGCATCCGCTTGCTGCTTTCTTTTTTTTCACTCGCTTTTTTTCTTGAAAAAGGAGGGGAATTATGCCAAGGCAAGTGGAACACGGCAAGAAAAACGAAAAGGAGAGCAGGAGAAGCAATTTAAGCTAGTCATGACGATGATGAGGAGGATAATATAGTGAAGGATACATATACATACACGTACATACCTATCTACAATCATGCACCTTCTTATTGCACGAAGTAAAAAGTGGCGTAGGAGAGGTGCATTGAAGAAAACTCGGAGAACTTTGATGCTAGATTCCAGGTTACAACATAAATACCTGTGTGACATCAATATTGACAGGGTAATGATGTACACCTACTTGTCCGTGCTGTTGTGTGCATGACTGCGTGCGTACTTTTTAATTGCTTGTGTTGTCGCATTACCTTGTTTTAAAATTATACATCTGCCATGGTGAATGAATGCGCACCTGGTTGAATATGTAATGAAATGAATCTGATATTGCGAACACAATGGGCTCATTCAAAATTGGACATGCATCAACCCAAGGGCAAATAAAAATTCGTATTTTTCGACTGTGCGTAGAGACCATTTATTTCTTTGCGGGGAACTAATTGTAAAATATTGATAACCTGTCAGGTTGAATGTAATGAGTGATGTACGTCATGCCATGGTAGACTGATTTTTGGCAAAATTGCGAACTTTGATGAATAATTCTTTTCCTTCCTCTCATCAATAGTTTAAAAAAATAAGTTTGTTTCGAAACAACTTTTTGCAATGGGTATGGTTAATTCATATTTAAAAAGGATTTTAAGCGACGTTAGTTTTTCAATTTAAATTTACAGCTCCACCCTGGCTGGCATAACATCTTGTGTAATAAAAAGCAGCATAATATTACACAAAATTCCATCTGGTAGCCTTTTTTAGAGCACGACTTCAAGGTTGGGGCGTATCATGTGGCATAGTTTTCCAAGATTAAGTGTTTGCTGTATAGTCAATATCTAAACTATTGAAAAGAAATGAAGTAATTACAAACAAAAAGTATTCAAAGCACTTGTTCATAGTCCTCTTAGTTGTTTGTTGTCACTAGCAGTGTTTTGAAGGACATTTATTTTGTTCCAACCCATCAACCCATCAAAGCTGTGCGAAATAAAAGAAACCGCGGAAAACATCGCAGTAGGAAGTGCACGACATGCAATACAGAGTGACATTGATAATATTGGGTTATAAGAAGTTGATTCCGTATTATGCTGCTTAGATAATAACACCAACAGTGAGATATTTTTATTAAACAAATGGATTAAACTGATATGGTGATGGCTTGTTTCTGTAAACAACTTCTTCATTTCAGGTGAATCGAACAATGTTCATAGTCATAGGGCCGCCGACGGTTTTGATGTACTACTGACTGCTCATTCAAGGACATGTTACACTTGAGCAAGTGATTAAAAGATATGGGGACGGAACCGAATTTCTAAAGACATCATGGCTTCATTATTATTCATTTGATGTACTACACGTGAACGTAATTACAAACACGAAAAGTAAGGAAATTGGAGATGTAATTAGTGTAAAAAAGTTTTGCAAATGCATTTTGATAAATGTGACGAAAAACAATGGCAGAGAACAAATTGTTACGTTGCGTTCAATTCAACTAAAATGATGACAGTGTTGATATTTTTATTAATTGCAAATCGGTCTGTTGACTGGTTATTTGCCAGAAAAATTGGGACACAGAGTAAAAAACAAAATATTTACCACTGTTTGTATTTATGTATCATATCTATTTTGGCGATTTTGAAACCTCTAATTATTTCATGTTTTGATAACCCAAATAAACTCTAAATTAATACAGCCGTAACTAGCTGAGGATAATAACAACAAAAAGTTATAATAGCGATTGATTTTGATTGATTGCACAATCTAATCATATAGTTTCTCTCCAATGGGCGGTATGTTTTTTTATTACTAAATTAAAAAAAAAACTCGATGTTATTTCAATTTTTCTCCTCTAATAGCCCTTGTTAGACGATGGCATGAATATATTGATATGACCTAAAAAAAAACTTCCTCTTCGAGAAAACCAGCCCTTAGCTCTTTTTTGCACGGAATGAACAGATGTACTTTTCACTGAAAAGAAATGATGATGAAGCGAGCAAAAAAAGCAGATGGAAAAGTGGTTGTAAGCAAGAAAAACTTTTACTACTACTACTACTACCGCTCTGCAGCCTTCTCATGCAATTCCAATTCCAGATCTGTCAGTTAACATTTCTATTTTCTTTTCGCCACTTTTACTTCTTTTCTAAAACTACTCGGCCTTTACATACACGTCCATGCATTCATTCAATAGCATAGTAGTAGCATTCAATGCGGTGTGTTCATGTCAATACCAAAGATCCAAAACTCAATCTAGAATAATATGCCATGCCGACCCATCTTTGTCCAGCTAGTCCGTCCATATCGTCTTGCCTGTGTGAAGAATTTCATGGGAAAGAAAACAAGTTGAAAAAGTGAAATGCGAATTCATTCTATTCACACGGAGAGAAATAAAAGAGAATTTCAAGCTTATATTATGTAAACCTATGTCGATACATCCTTTTTATGTACTTTTTTACTTTGAACGTATACATCTCCAACTTCAATTTCAACATTTTTTTTCTCTTCTTTGCGCCATACAAGTTCAAAGAAAATTTTTGCTCGGTGAAAGTGAAAGCGAAAAGCAGTCTTACATTTTTTTTCTCACTCAGGCTCTCACTGTACAAGTGTATATAGCCATACAGTTTTTTGTTTTTCTTTCTCTCCACTTAAATTTCTGTATAAACAAGCACGAAGCCTATATACGTATTGCGTTGCAGCTACTTCCCACGGTTGGGCGATTTATGTACGAAATATATGAGCTTGTGTTAAAAAAATAAGTTTAGTACAGAAACCAACATAGGACTGTGCACGGAACATGCTATACAATTTCTAATGCTTTCTCTCAGAGCACAAACCTCTTCCATGATCTCTCCTTTGAAGTGAAAACTGAGAGATTTGTTGAAATGTTTACTTTTTTTCTCTCTCCGACCTAAGAAAAAGCAAAAAAAATACAACATGAAACAAAACTACCTAGTTAGTTTTTCACCTCGGAATAAAAAAAATGTGGGAAATAGAGAGAATAACATATTTCTTGACACTTTGAACACACATCATGGTGATGTGTAGTTTTTAGTCTTATTTTTTGATACCTCTCTCCCTTCCTTTTTTGCAAACTTGGTTAATTATTTTTTCAACTAATTGTAACAGCTAGAAAGAAGATGCTCTCTTGCTTTAAAACTTTAATAATGGATTACTGCCAAGGGAAAACAAAAAAATAGATAAAAATTGGGCGATATAAGTAGTACAACTACAAAGGCAACAATGTTGTTTCCCCCTTTGTGTCTTCAAAGAAAGTAGTGGTTAGTTTACTCTTAATTTTCTTTAAGTGCAAATTGAACGGATGGTCAGATAATTAGGCCATCCTTTTTCCATGAGTAATTGCCCTTCTACCACAAAGGCTTAATAATGATCTTATGAACATTTTTCAAAGAAAATGGACACTATTGCTTCCTTTTCTCATTATTAAAAAATGATGAAGCTCAATAGTCTTGCGAAAAATTATCACGATAACTGATAAAGTCACAAGTTGTACGCTGTCTTTCTTTATTCTATAACACGTAGACTCTCTCATGTGGCAGGTAGGATTTTGGCAGGCAGCCTGGTGAAGGGGAATACAAAATTTTCAGAATAGAAACTAACATAATACGCAACTTGGATTAGACGCGGAATTTGACGTTCTAAATATTTTTAACGTCAAGGTACACGATATTTTATTATTAGGTTTCAGCAGATACTACTGATGAAAGAAATAGTAGAACTATTTATCAAACAGCAACTTTTGCTGCTCGTGCTTTAAATCATTTTTGTCTAAAAGCCGGTCAGAAAACTGTGCCAAGCAAAGGTTCTAATAAATATATATATATTTTTATGTGCAGAAATAGTTGCACAGAAAAGTGCAACTTTGCCCGTAGTCTCGGTGAGAGAAATATGATTACATATTATATTTACGGTTGTGCACATAAAGTATAAGGCATAGTTTCCTGCTGGCAAGTATAAACTATTATTATAGCCGCATTACTACTACCCAAGAAAAAAAAAGTAGGATAAAGTAAGATGAACAACGCAGCAAGAGAAAATAAGCGAGGGAAATAGAAAAAAAAAGTTTAATCTTCAATGTGCATTTTCGCCTTTAAGTTTTCCCCCTTTTTCATCATCACCGTCCATTCTCTGGTACACTTAATGACTTTCACTCCTTGCCTGCATTTTCCTCTATCCATTCAAGATGATAATGAGCTCGTTCCTACTACAGTTCCCCATTTCGCACATTGAAAACTACTGCACGACGACCAGGGCCAATATGGTGGAAAAAAAGAAGAAGTTTGATCTTTGCTAAACCGCACGAAGTGGTTCAGTCTAAAGTTTTTGAACGGAAAAGTGGCCGTTAGGAGTGAAAAATAGTATAAACGTCTTACTTTACTGTGCTCCCACGTACACCAAAAAATACCATACCGCCTTTCACTTCAGATTGGCTTTTTATTCTTCAAGAGTCGAGATGTTATCGACACTGCCGATAAAAAAAAACTCTTGTACTAGAAGTGACTTCATATAAAACAGATGATGACGACGGCAAATGTTAAATACATGCATTTCGATTCTTGCCACTATGAAAGCCATCGCCATCAGTGTTGTACCACTTGAAGAAATAGAGAAAGTTGAAAGTGCTTTCACCTAGTTCACTACTATTTGCGTTTCTCTCGCCCTCTCTCTTTTTCGCTCTGGTGGAAGAAATAGGTCGACGCAGAGGAAAAAAAATGGGAAGCACAGACTGCACATAAAAAGGACCACTACCACCACCACCGCCACCATCATGATGGTGTAGTGATAGTGGTAAAATAACAACGAAACAACGTGAATTTTGAGTTTCTCTTCAGATATGCATTTTATTATATATACACTGTTGTTATATGACAGTGTGCAAGGTTCTGGTCTTGTGAGCAGAGAGAGAGAGAGAGAGGGAGAGAGGAAGGAAGAAGACCCCGTATTTGTCAGTTAATGTCCTCTTTGAATGGATAAAGTGTACTTACTTTCACTCACATTTATTCTCTCTCCATGCATACCCATCTTTGAGAGAGAGAAAAGGCTATCATCCTACTGCTCGTATCACTGTTGTCATCGTCGTCGAAATAACGTGGCCTTCGTTTTTATATCTTCATGTTATGATTATCCTCAACAAGCCAACAAGAAAAGATGGAAGCCATTTCGCCGCATTTTCCTTTTTTATTTCATTTTCATCTAAATGAGTGCACGGACGACATAGAAAAAGAGAGAGTGCCAACAAGAAAAGATGGAAGCCATTTCGCCGCATTTTCCTTTTTTATTTCATTTTCATCTAAATGAGTGCACGGACGACATAGAGAGAGAGAGAGACATGGCATACATACACATTTACCCACACACTCATTTCTCTCCCCCCGTTCATTCGTCCTTTGGCATAGTAAACAAAATCGCAATTTTGCTAACGTTGCAATCCTATTTTTTTTTGCTTTGCAATTTTTATTTCACGTAGAAAGAACGCTGAAAAAGCAAACAGAGTGGCATGATGATGGAATTCATTGTTTTGTTGTTCTCTTCTATTCTGCATTTTCCAGTTTCATGCTTGGAAACTAGGGAAATGAATGAGTGCCTATACGCACAAAACTGAAATGAATGAGCAAAAAACGTTATTTCGAGAGAGAGCTCTGAGCACTACACTACTGTTGTCTCTCAAGAGAATTGCTTCTTTCTTTTTTTTGTCGTTGATGATGTGGAGATGGTATGTATATAAAAAACTATCTACGCTGTAGATTCTACATCCTCACCTACATACACATTACGCAGTAGCTTCGACATGGCCAACATTTTATGTTTTTTCTGGAGTAAGTAGTACACTGCACTCCCAAAGTCTTTAGAGGAAAACAGCATCCGCCTTTCAATAATTTTGCTGACTTGTACATTACGTTACTACTACCACTATAACTACAGCTACTGATTCTCTCCTTTTGCCCACGTCCATTTCTATTGAATGGGATAAAAATCTGGGTCTCTGCTCCCCAGTCATTTCAGCTCGATTGGTAGGTTGCTTCTATTTTTTCCGTCAACCGCAGTTGTTGCTTTTGCTTGCTTCTCCTACTTCAGTTGTAACATGTTCTTTCCTTCTATTCTTTGCTGGACATACATGCCAGTTGCTCCACAGAATGCGCTCGTTTCGGCTTTCTTTTTTTTCTCTCCTCTTTTTCTTATGACTTGGCTTAACTTGCTGCTCTGGAAATGGTGATGACCTCAATGCTCTTTCTCCCTCTCTCCCTGTCTCTTTTCCTCTTCCACCATCTGAATTATTGAAGAGAACGACGACGAGGAGTTTAGGAATGAAATGGCAATGCCAAAATCATAGCATAGTTCACATAAAAGGAAAGGACAACGGTCCAAACAAAACGTAACTACTTCTACTACTATGCCGCTCACTACAAAACATACACTGCAATTTTCCCTTCTTTTATGCACTTTGTTTACTTAAACTAAACTTTACTCCCATTCACATTTTATCCCTTTCTAAATGTAAGTACATTTATCTCCAAAACAGACAGCCAGCCAGCAGCTAGCCAATATCCGCTTGTTTTTTTGGAAATCACCAGATATATTATGAAAAATTCCATGGAAGCAAGCAGCAGCCGGGTTCTCTTGTTTTGCCGACGTTGCCTTTCCCTTTCACCACACCATCACCAGTTACCACGCCTCCCCTCAACATTTTCTGTTTAATATCTCTACTAACTAAACAAACTGTTAGTTGTTGTTACATAGCAAAGTCACAATCGATTTTTCCGCTTCGTTACTGTTTCTGCAATAACCACTTTAATATCCTGCTGTGCGAAAGCCAACTTTATATAGAGAATTAAACGAGTTAGCAATGTGTGGCAGTAATATAATTATAATGACGGTTGCAACCGTGTTAGAAGAATGTCTTTTTTTTTATGTTGACAACAATGATAATATATAACAATGTGTTCACACACACACATCCATATATGCATATCCTCGCCAATCCAGCTTCTGCACTGTTACCCTGTCTTATTGTCATTTTTCCACTAAAATTATTATTATATCACAAGAGAATTCTTTTTTTATACCTAGTTTCCTTGTCAAACCAACCAGCTTCCATAAATATAGCGCGTACATAAGTGATCTTCGTTTCCTCCGATTTTCGACTAAAACCTTTCTTGACACATGGCATTGTATAATAATAACAGCATATCCAGTCCAGAGAAATACGGCACATAACATGACATCTCCTCTTCCAACCTACTCGTATGATGTGTGTACGTAAGGTGCTGTTTTTCTGAAGGAAATGTCAACTAGGGAGAGAGTAGCCGTAATAATGGCGGGAAAGCAGGATGTAGGAACGGGATAAGTGAAGGCAAGAAAACAAAATGCAAGGACTGGTTAAAAGAAGGAGTGGGTGAATAACCTTTCATATATTGTCATTTTCACTCCATTTCCACTTTTTAGTGGAGAAGACAGCAACTAAGTATTCCTTCTGGACCACTACTACCATCATCAACAACAAAGGAAAAAATATATAACGCATATATATTTACCTATTATACATGAAATGACAAAGAAAAGTAGTAAATAATAATACTATTCTATTGTACTGAAACTGTAGACGATCTTTTCCCTTTCATAAAAGATATCGTATGCAGTTTATGTGCTTATGAATAGTAGTAGTAGGTTCGCTTACAGTTATCTCTAAGCAGATCACTGCCAGACTGCTACATATTATATATATTGTATTGCATACTCACGTTGTTTACTATTTAATTTTCCTTCCAGCCACACGTATACGATAATACCATGATGATGATGATGCTCTCATTCACACACTTTGCATAATGATAACAACAGCATATTATTATGTGATGATAAGTATCACTCCTGCCACCACCTCTACCAAAAGCATATACAATATACACTCGCTTTAAAATTGCAAGGAAAGAAAGCAGAGGCAGCTGCGTGGTAAACAAAGACGTTAGTTTCTTGGTCCGTTTCTCCTTTCACATTTAGTATCTGCGTATACAGCAGAATTGCAACATCACCACTCACTAGAGACAAGAAGAACTGTGCTGTATATATGTATAGGTACCTATGTCGTCGTCATGTTTATGCTCGCTGTTATGCACAGAACTGTACTCCCATTATGTCAATCCCACTTCTTTCTCCACACACACACAGCTGCCTCTTTCCCTGGTACTGACATTGTTATTCCTGTTTGTTGAAAAAGGGTTGGCTCATGGCATCATGGCACACTCTCTCTTGTTTTGTCATTCCTGAATTTTACATTACATGTGAAGCTTGAGCACATTGCCATTATTGTTTGGCTTCGTATATTTTCCCTGTTTGTTTGTCCCACAACAACAAGTTTAACTTGGCAATAGAGAGAGTGCAATATTCCCGGGCCTAAAAGGCACTCTTGTTGATTTGATGGTGATGACCATGCGGACGTTTATCCTCTCTAACGGCACGGCAGCTGAAGCGTTGAAAGAAGAAAGAAGAAAATTGTACCTACCTCTAGTACTCAGTCTGGTAATTAATTATTTTGCTGGTAGTGAGTGGCGGGGAATGTAGGTATTATGTAAACTGTTATGAGCACTCAAGCCGTGAAAGCTACTACGACGACGACCACGACGACGCAACGACAAGTGATGCTTTGTCAGTTATATTATTTGTTGGGGTTCTGTCTCTGTCGCACGTTTCAAACCTGTTTAGTGAGGTATCAGATGGCAGTGGGACAAGTGTGTCTTTACAACAGAGAGATGGTACCCGTTTTTCGGCTCAAATTTCATGCATAATTATCCTCATCGTTACAACATGAATGAGATCTCCAGTGGAACAGTGTGCTATAATGAAAATGAGCAAACAACAAAGCGGACGTTTGCTGAGCTGAGCTAAGCTGCTGCTGTCAGTGTCTCTGCTTGATGTAGTAGTATATAGCCTCTGGGCATTGAATCGCTCAAGGGGGTATTATTTTGATGACATGCATACTTGTATGCTGTTCACTCACAGTCACAAGGCTCCATGGGTAAATAAAAGGATGTTAATTTTACTTAATGGAACAGCTTAAACTTATTCCTTTTCTACTTGTCTGTCGCCATAAAACTTACAAAACTAATCTGTATTACCTAACTTTACCGCATTTGTATATAAGTACCTACTTCCTTGTTGACTTTCTTCACAAGAAAGAAAGAGAAAGAGCAGTCATTCCACCTGAACTGAATTTCAGTTGTAAATAAGCCACACGTCTAACAAAAGCTGATGACAGACGGATGATATGATTATAAGGCAGATTGGATGACTTGGCACAAAAACACGTGGGTGAACTAGATAGGTGTGCAATTCATGAATGCTGATAAGCAGGTATACATATGTATACATAGGTAGGTACTCATATAAGGAGTACGCATCGATTTTACTCTAGATCTCCTTCTCATGCAGCACTCACTTCTAATGTAGCATCGTGTATCTGTCGATTTTCTCATGAAGTATTTAAATGTCACTTTTCTTGCTGGATTTTACACAGGAAGGGGAAAATTATAAGATAAACCAAGTTATGTACATATTATGTTGTGAGTTGTGATAGCACTAAGCCTCTCATGTTACACAACAAAGTTTACCATCATTATTATTCCACTAGACGTCGGTGTGTGCAATGTAATGCTATCAGAGAAACGTACAGTATTTATGTGTAGCTAGCTACACATGCTACATAAAAGGAAGTATTATAATACCCAAGAAAATTGATTTCTCTTGTGTCGGTTAGACAGACAAAAAGAGGGCAAGTAAACGCATCATAAATCATATTTATTCAGTTTTACACATTCAAGTAGAGTATTTGAAGAAGAATACGAAAAAAAAGAAATGTTTTTACGCGGATATTTTTCTTTAACATTAACCTGCATATAAATAATACTTGATTGACGTAAGAAGAGTTGTTGTGAGTGGGTAGGTCAAAAAAATTTTTTTTTATTTCTAAAATATTGCATGCCTGTCACTCAACTGGTACTGAGGCGTTGCGTATCTACTGAACATAAATGCATGTAAAAAGCTTTTCCAACAAAGCTTTCTCCTTTATGTATTTACAAGCTTTTTAATTAATTCAAAGATTTTTATGCACTGATATCAACCAAAATAATTTCACTACTGTATCCAAACGTTCCTCAAGAAAAAGTAAATTACCCAACTTGTGGGCTCCAATGCCAAAGAAATGATTTGAGCGGAAAAAATCATTAAAAAGTGAAAACAAAATTGGCGTGTATACTCTTGTCTCCTGTCATGTGAAAGTTGACGTAGCAGCAACTGAAGGATAGAAATGTTAAATCATAATAATTGTAATTGTAGTGCACACACATATCAGTGTGTGTATGTTTCAAATTTATTCGTTTACATTTTTGCTCGGCTCCCGCTGACTTATTACAATGTCACCTATCACTTTATCACCAATAATTATAGAAATTCACAATTTTGCTAAATATATCTTGGAATGGCTATTTTCGACAGGTAATTTACCAAGATAACATCCATCGTATTAATGATGTTGTACAATCTTACACAATTCTCCAGCCTTATTTTTTATCTCAAACACAAAAAGCAACGTCAATCAAGCTGTAGTCAAAATTACTACTGCACAAAAATATATTCCTCAAAGAAGTAAAAGTTGATAAATTTCTATGAACATTATTTTTAGTTCCCGATTTTATTTTCGTACTCTCCCAATTCATTCATATTTCAATGTTTTGATATCAAAGATTGTACTTCACATTTCCCTCTTGTTTGTACTCTTTCCAATTATTTCGTTATTCACCAAGTTACGATCAGACAGCATTGTCGCTTTAATCTACGTGTGCATATGTATACTCTAATGCAAATAATGCGTTCAATTGATAATGCCACTTAAATTGCTCTCTGGTGAGGCAGCCTATTTACAGAAGGCCATCATTATTTTATACGCTCCTTGACTACTATCTTTCTTTTTTTTACTTATGTCTGCTTGCATACCTATTTATCTCATTTCTGTACACATTTATTTTTGTCAGAAGAGCTAATCAAACACACGAGAGACATTGGCATGACAGAAAAAAGGCAATAAACTTTACTTATTATTAGACTTCATGTGTATATTTTTACTTTCAATAGACGAACACTACCAGCAGTAGTAATTCACGGTGACTGTGTATTTTTTTTATTATTCTTCCATTAAACTTCATTCATCTTATCAAATAGTCGAATCTATATCTGCCCTTTTTTGCTCATTTCCCTGTACAACAACAACAACAACAAAAGCATCATATCGCACACATCATGAATATTACAGTGAACACACTAAATTTACGTTATACCTTACTAGATACTCCAACTAGAGGAAGGACAATCAAGA
>JAHZMZ010001271.1:0-16672 GCA_027743805.1 Lepidocyrtoides sp. E14 | reverse complement strand
GTGTTAATTTGGATGTTTACTGGATTTTGTGCTAGGCTCCATTACAAGTATTTTTAGGTGTAATTACTACAAAAAGGGTTGTACTTTGCATTGTGCGTTTAACTATACTGTTGCATGTTGGGACTTTTTGCATGTTGAAACGCTTTATCTCTTTTATTACGCTTGAAATTTTTATGCGATTCTGAGGTGTTTAAAATTTGCATGAACACTGGATTTTGTACTAAACTTGAAGCACCTTCAATAGTGTACTTTACCAGCTTTTAAAAAATGTGTAGTGGTGACTAGAGATGAACTATAGCTTTATCATAAAATCTTGAGAAAATTTGTTGAAATTTGTTTAGGCAGAGAGTACCACGCAAAGTGGAAAATGAACATTTTGGATCATGACTCTGAGGGAAAATATTATCATGAGTATAATTCACGGGGAAGTAGAAGCAACGAAGTTGGTGCCGTCATCATCAGCAACAACGGTTATAGTACATTCACTTCCAGTAACGGACTTGGTTCTAAACAAAAGGAGCACCTTGAAGAAACCTCAAAAAGACTTAATGATAACGATATCGAAAGAAGCAAGGGAGGAAGTGAGAACATACTCAAGACAGAGCCATCCAAGAGGATGGAATGTAGCTCCAGTGACGACCTCATTGGACATAATAAAGAAGAAAATTACTCATCTGCAATCTTTACTTGTGAAAACTGCAGCAAAACCGCATACAAAGACGGAGAATTTGGGACAATCAAGCTGGAATTTTTCACCCATACTACACAGTTTCCCTCTGCTTCTGAAGGGACTCTTGAGGGACCACGACTTTGTGCTCAATGTTTGACTAATGGTCCCCAATGTGGCGACCTAACTGCTCATGATAATAACATTCGGCATAATAATTTAGCTAGTGTAATAGACAGTAATAGCATTAGTTATGGTTATGTTAATAACAACCCGTTTGTTACCAGTATCAATACCGCAGCAGCGCACATTAATCTTAAAATTAGCAAAGACAGCGGTGATATAAACGGTACCTCTACGGATAATGGCGAAAGATCTGCTCAGTTGCTACAGGGTGTTTCGACCATAATCATGCAAAATTCAAACCTTTCGCAACATCATCAACAACTTCCGCTTAGTCAGTTCCAGCCTCCGCAAAATAATCAGGCTATTCATTCGCATAACTTGCAGTCTCCGCCTCTCTCAGGTCAAGAAATGCATCACGATCACCAGCCGCACTTTTATCAGCAGGGAGGTCAAGCGATGCAGCAAGTGAAGCTGGAAACTGACCTCATCGCTCAACAGCAACCACATAATCAGCAGCAACATTTAGAAAATTATATGCTGCTTCACGATAGTGCAATGTTTCCCGACAATAATGATAGTCTGCAGCAAGAGCCACAACATTTGCTATCAAACAATGGTTTCCTTTCATCATCAACAACAACAATCCGACAACCATTTGCATCAGACGCAGACTCAGCAGCAGCAGCGTCAGCAAGTCATTTGTGACAATCAACAACAAGAACAGCAGCATCATCAATCTCCCATTCAGCATATTACGGTAGTTACGCCTGGAAGTGATATTAAGTATACAATTCCAACTGCAGTTATGCAGGTGCAGGGTAAAGATCAAGCAGGCGGGATGGACCAGGGTCAAGGTCAACAGCATCTTATCCAATTTTCTGGTCATAACCATGTCATCTCCTTACCTCCACAACCCATTAACGGGATTGGTGGAGGTAGTGGAGCAGCTTCAAATTCTAGTAGCAGTGGCGGGGGAACAGGAGGACAAGTTGACCTTCCGGCAAATTTTCAGTTCATTGAAATGCCAAATCTGGAAAATTCAAAATCTTCCATCTCTGCTGTTACAACAGTTGTAACGTCTACTGCTGTCACTCACACAGCGTCCACTTCTTCAACCTCGTCAACTCCTCCGTCAACAGTAACAACGTCTTCAAACAGTAAATCCTCCGGAAATAAGGCACGGACCAACAAAAGTGCTAAATCCGGTGTTGTCACTCACACAGCGTCCACTTCTTCAACCTCGTCAACTCCTCCGTCAACAGTGACAACGTCTTCAAACAGTAAATCCTCCGGAAATAAGGCACGGACCAACAAAAGTGCTAAATCCGGACCAGAAGCCAACTCAAACAAAAACATTAATGCTCAAAAAGGGGAAACCCCCAAGATTCCTTGTGACCATTGTAAAAAGAAGTTTAAGAATCCAAAAATGGCAAAGAACCACTATAATCGAGTTCATCAAAGAGAAGCAAGATATGTTTGTGATTTTTGTGGAGCTGTTTTCTCGTATAGGTGAGTTTTTACTACACACATACATATAAACATGCATGCATCATGCTATTCAAAGTAACAATATGGAGGCGAAACAAGTTGACTGCCAGTCATCATCCAACAAAATTAAAATTAAGCTTGGCATTCAACAGAATTTCATCGTCGTTTGTCTATCAATTCTATTTTATCGGAGCGGTCGGTCTGTGTAAATTATAGCTTAAAACAATTATACCAAATGCACACAATAATTATTCATCATGGGCGTCCGAATATTTGTTTCTTTTCTCTTTTAAAGAATATAGCAAACATGTAAACGATTCAGATAAAAATTACTACCATTACATTTGAAAGAAAAAAAGCGTATGAAGTATGAACGCATTTAGTCAAGATGTGTGAAGGAATTTTTGTTTTGATTTTTCATTTGACTACCCAGTCAACCCGTCCTCAGAGCGTAGTAAAAACTTGTTCAGCGTTCGACACATGTGGTGTGGTTGATGATGACGCACGAAAAATAGTATACTATCAGTTGCGTTTTGAAACGGTACTTTAGACAAGTGGCACAGGTTTCAAAATATTCTAAAAATTCAGGTAAAAAAGGGTCGATGAAAAAGTGAAGTAGGAGGTAATTGGGTACGAACCGTTCTTTTGAAAATTGTCAGAATTTTTTGGTATTAAAAATTGGTCTCATAACACATATCAATTACATTTGTTTTAAACTGATTAATTGGTGATGCTCAGTTTAAAATTAAAATGAAAAATTAAAATGAAAAATTATAGTATTCGGTCTTTTTTCCTTTGGAAAAATACAGGGTAGTTGTACAAAAACACGATGGCAAATTACATTAATTCAATCATTGATTGACAATTCACCTTGAACCCTGCTTTATTAGCAGGGAATTTGCTGCAGCAGCATCGTCCCAACTTGGATCAACAACAACTATAATATATTACCCATTTACATGCTAATTTTTTTCATCTTTGACGAGACTTGTCTCAGCCTGAGTTTTCAGGGATAATTTATCACTATCACATTTTTTTATTCTAATAATTTACTGCGCTCAAAAACCTGCCCCCAACTTGGTTCTCCCGATATTTTTCACTTCGAGTGGTGGCGTTGTTTACTGAGGAAAAAGTATATTGTTTTGTTCGTTTTCTGGTTCGTCCTAAATAAAATGTTCCAAAGTAAGCCATAACGTTGCAATTAACGCAGTGTAGAAGTAGTAGTATTTGAGATAAGTTGAATCACTAAAAGCAGTAAATCCTGCATTTCTTATTGAGTCAAGTCTACTCTATTATTATTATGCGCCTATTTTTTAGTGTAAAATATTTGAAACCCTGTGTGGCATGTCGGTGGTATCATAAAAGAGCTCAAAAATGGAAGAGTCAAAAGCTGCATCGCATTATCAATACACTGGTGTTGTACTGTATACGGCAAGATTTGAAAATAAAATTCTATTCATTTCAAAATCCTCAGTTGCTTGCATGTACATGCGTTACCTAAATAGGTTGTAAGACATTTTGTATGTAGTTCAAGCAGTGAAACTGATGTTGAATGTCAGGAGGAGGTTTCAGAAGTGCAATAAACCTGGTCGGTTGTTGTAAACCTTGGTTGCAGTTCGTGTTGTAATAATCGTACAATAGTGCAACAATGCATCTGGTAGTGCATCCGCATTATCATCAACCATACAGAGATGATCTAAATGAATGCAACAACCAAGCCAACAATAACATGTATGCAGACACTGTATGGAAGTTTGCACGTATGTTGTGTGCCATTGTGGTTGGTTCGCTGAGTTGCTGGTACCAAATAACCAAACCATAAAAAAATGTTAAAACTCCACACTTGAATGTCTGGTTTGTTCTCTGTGTAATAAAATGTGTGAGGAAAAGATTTTCTCTTAAAACCAAGGATGCCTGACATTCATTACCTGACAGTTAAAAGATTCTTGTACAGAAAGAAACACAGCAGTAATGCGAACATGCAATATAGTATACACAAAAAGAGCTGTGCCGAGGATGGTAAAAGAGATTCTATCTCCGTTTTTAATATTCTTCTCTTAGTATACCTCCTTGTTCTCAGCCAATGAATGCATTCTGCAGTTATGCACCTAAATTGTGCACCGTAGAATTGCATTCGATGTCTACTGTGATGATGATAACGATGAAAAATGATCACGATGATAAAAAATAATAGTAATAATATTACCAACGTTATACATTCTTGCTCTGCTAAAGTTGAGTTGTGGCAGGACTTGATGATTGTAATGATAGTGCATCACGGCAGAGCAAAAAATGTTAAAAATGCATTATTACAAAAGATTATTATTGGACGATGATGATATGATTGCAGTGCAGTTTGTTTCTTGACTTGTACAAGCTCTCTCAGGTGAGGAGGATGATGGATGGATGGACGAGAAATGAATGCTGCTTGCATTAATAATGATGCAGTGCAAAAAATGCAGAAATGTGGCTGTGTGCTATTAAAATTGTGGTTCGATTAGAATGGATTATTATGGGATTTGTACTGTTTCATGAGAAAGTTTGCAATCATCATCATCATCATAATATGATGGTGGTGGTAGTAGTAGTAGAAGTAGTAGTAATGTTCATTATGCATTGACAATCCACATCACCATCCCTTTGATTTTATTCCCTTTAATAAACATACCTATTTGCTCCCCCTTATCATGTTTTCACACACTCGTTCCTTTTTTTAGTTTTAGTATTTTTTTACAAATCTTGGCAAGAACAAGATTAGAAATAATGACAGTCAAGGTTGTACAAAGTGATTTAAGTGGAGACTTGTGACTTTTTTGTTGGTATATCCGTGTATTTTTTCTTATATTTCATTAACTTTTCCTAGGCTTTGCCATAATTTTTACGTTATTTTATTGATTATTTAATTTTCCAACCCCGCATCACCATTTCCACCTTTGAGAACCCGCAAATCGCCTTCATTTATGGCTCTTTTGTTTAATGTTTCTTTTGTATTTGTATGCATGCAAGCTTAAGTAGAATGACAGCCGTATTTCTTTCAATCCTCTACCGACAAAAACCAACCAACCAACCAACATTGGCATTACTATCATCCTCCCCGTGCAAATTGTATTAAATGCGAATGTGACTGTGGCTTCTGTTTCTCACTACATGAATTTGTACATTTTTACATACGCGTCCGTCCATGACTTTGGCGTATTTATTACCCAGATGGGCAATTCCACATTCAAAATTCACTTGGAACATTTATTATTATTACTCCACTAAGCCGGTCCGTCCGTTGTTGGTGGCTGTGGCTAGCGCATATTTTTTTTTGCTCTCTAAAAGATTCTGGTAGAAAACGTTATATTGGTTGAAAATATTAGAGTGACGGAAAATGAGCTCAGTGCTTCTCTGTAAATCTTCTTTTTTTTTGCTTCTTTTAAGCCAGTTGTCTGGTTCACGGTATATTGGGATAAAAAATGGTGTGTGGTAGTGGTATGTATATGAAAAGAATCAGGAGAAAACTGGCTTTTCGATTCATTCCTATGTTTAGTTTGTTTATGTGTAAAAAAATATTATGCATAATACATTGTATTATCTTTCACATAATATACCATACTTTTGCCGTTTTGACGAGTCTTATAGTTTGCACTGGTATACAACTACACATGTACATGCATACACACATACATAATTTATATGCTGCTTAAAATGATACATGAATATAGAAATTATATATACTTACATCATTTTTTTTGTACTGTATACGGTTAACCAGAAAATTATTGCCCTCAGGATGCATTTTATTACGCTGTCCACTTTTGTGCAAGATGAAATACCTGCAAAAAAGTGGAGCCTGTCCAGACCCGTTACCATCTTATTGCATTTTTCTTAAATCTATGAGCAGTAGCTGAGAACTTATTGTAGTGCAAAAACGGACAGCAGCGTAAAAGAAGCTGAGCATGAGTTGGTAAGGCGCAGAATTTGCTGAATGTGGTTGTGAGGCTGTAAAGTAATCAAGTAATAATATCATACAAGTACACAATGTGTATAAAGGGAAAGATCGGATGGAAGCCACAATGTCATTAAATAAAATATCTTTCCCTCTTCTCCGTTCTATTTTAGTTTTATATTCATCAATACAATAATATGCGAATTCTATCATTCATCATTAAGTAGCCATGAGGTCATGTATTAAATAAATTGCACTAAACAGTGAGTAGTTTGTATTCAGTTTTCCCATGTAGAAATCCAACTTGAATACTTAGAATCATATATGTACTAAAAGAAAGGAGAAAAAGAAGTTGTCTATCCACTACTAATGAAATTCTACTAGCTTAATTCTCTGCTATATATGAGGTGATTTACTGTTCTACAATTTTGCCAGATTCTAATTGAAATGCACAACATCCAATATTTTATATTCTTTTTGCGAATTCCGATTCTTATTTTGAAATGCTTCAGACGTGATTGAGGTTTGCATTTTGTATGTGTAGTAAATTCAAGTCAAATTAAAATATACAAAAATTGCACATATACATATAGGATAGAAAATCAAGGAAATGTTGCTGTATTATTTTCGTTTACGTAGAAGAATAAACATAAATTGAATTTTTTGTCGAGAAAAAAAGCACTCCTGTATCTGTACAGGACATCTCATTATGTCAGTGGTATAGATCAGCGTTCTTTTTTGAAAACAAAAAAGTCGTTGAAATGCAAAAACTTTCCATGGGATGATGGGATTGTTTGTCACAATAAATTATGTAATATTGAAATTTCAAATTTCATCTTTTAGAGCTCTTATCCTCCTCCCTCCTCCTTGTATCAGAACGATTACTGGTGAAGTAATCTCTAAAACGTAAAAAAAATAACAAATAAATAAGAAAGATAGTCAAAGCCGTTGTTGTTTATGGCACACAAAACTTTCATAATAAGACTCTCGAGACAAAATATTATATTATCCTTATATTCCGCTGAGAGAAAAATAACATGGGATTTGAAACGAAGAACTACGGATGTTTCACAGTCACATCATAAAACTCAAAGAGTGGAAAAACACATTAGCCGTGCAAACTGAATTAAATGAGCCATTTAAGGCAGCACAAAGAGATATTTTCTCTGATAGACGCGTTACGTTTTGGTAAAGCGCATGGAATATCATAATGTATGTATACGTACATATGTGTATAAGCATATATAAGCGTATCAGTAAAATAATATCATATGAACATCTCGTCAAATAAAATGGTTGAGGGATCGCATGACAGTTTTACCAGATGTACATTTTGTATTTAATAGTGTAGTTAATGTAATAATAACAATAACAATAAAAAGGAGGAACGGAGCAGATTCAATTTTTTTTCTTCTCCAATCTCCATCCGTGCAGTGCTGCATTAGTGGAAGCAGGAATAACTGAATAAAAGAGAAAGAACAAAAGTTGATAATAATGATGATGACCGAAGGCAAGAAGTAGAACAAGCATGGCACGTAAACAACATCATTTTATTATCGTTATCCTCAACGTTAAGCTCTCCGCAACTATCGTTTATCATCATGCATATTCTTAAAATATAGCCAAAATTACATTTACTAACGTTGATGATAATGCATCCTAGCTGGTAAAAACTGGCAGTAGTAGTGGCAGAAGTAGACTCATGTGCGGAAAATAATTTTTTTTTCAGCTGCTGCTGTTTAAAGGGCATAATAACCTTATCATCATTTAGATATAATTACTGCTTTTTTAACCTGCCATGAGCGTACAATGCATGCATATTATATGTTAATATGCTCCTTAACGTCAAGAATATGTTATAAATGCATACATTTTATATCTGTATATCATCAAGTCACACATATTCCTATAAAGATACGGCTTCGTACAAAATGATAGTAATTGCGGAAAAAATAACACGCATCAGGCAGGATCAGTATAGGCACTTGAAAAACTCTTCCCTCCTACTCCACCTCACAATATTATATTATTATGGTGGGAAGACGTAATCTATAAAAAGTATGAAGTCATAGGGAATATGACATTCAGCAAGGCCATTAACTACAGTAAAACTAGCCACTTGATTTTTGATATTTTTATTTTATAATAACACCTAGCAAGTGGCTAGTTAAACAATAGCAATAAATATTCTAGAGAATCAAAAGTGGTATTTAGCATTTTTTTATATAAAAATGTGAAGATGAGGAATATGCTTAGACATGCCATGATGAGGAGATTAAAACTATTGTTGTGGCATGTATTCACCATGCAGAGACAGACAGACTAGACCACTTACCTCTCCGCACAGCGAATATCCACTCTTCAAGTTTAAGTTTCACGAACGTTAGTCAGAACAGAACTCACTAGAATACATATTATGTATGCATTTTGATTCCCCACGGCCCACGAAGGAAGATTCACGCCATGAACACGAAATCAGATGAATATACATGAATAAATTGCGAATGCTATATACGCTTGTTGCTAAACTAGTGTGAGTCTCTTCTCTTTTCTCTCTCTCTGACTGCATCCGGTTTCTTGAAAGTGTAAGGAAGCATAACGTCATCATCAACTTTATTCCCATTCATCCCAATATGAGTTGCTGATGATGGGTTTGGCAAAGAATGGGATTTCCCAGCATTCAGAGCGTTGAAATCAATTGACCAACCCATACTGATTCTGGCTAGGCAGACAGTAAGCAAGCAAGCAAGCGCACAGAATAAATGCTAACTGCCTGTTAGACTTTCATTCATACAAATATCCATTTCGAATAATATGTGCATACATATCCACACAGTATAAAATGCAGAATTTCTATATTTGAATATCACCAGAATAGTATTGCACATTGGTAGTTTTTTATGCACATTATAGGCATCTTCTTACGTATGTATATTTTTACTTTATATTGCTAACCATTTGAATCGGTAGCTTGTTTTGCGATCATTTAAAAAAATCCATTCATATACTCCAACTCATTTTCAGATACTGTTTAGTAGAATAGGTTTGATAAGTATTATTTGTGTACAAGGAGTAAAGTGTGTGTGCGTCTACCTACGCATTATTATAACCGACGCTATCGAGTAGTATAATTTAGATGAAGCAAATCCCAAGATGAATGAGATTTTAACTACCGGCAATTTAGAAGATGTGCATATAGCCATTAAAAATGCACCAATAATTGCTACCACTAAGAAATTTAAGTTGATAATTTCAACGTTACCAATATTCGATTCCAGTAAAGTGATATATGCATTTTGTATGTATTTTATTGAGATTTGATTATTGTGATTGGAATCTAGTGGGAGAACTTGTAAGAGATAGGCTTGAACCACTCAATTAACCATTTCACACACATGCTGGCACAAAACATTTTTTCGATACTAATTGCAAAGGATTCAGAAAACCAAGCTGCAGAAAGATGATAGTAAATCACAGATTTTGGACATGCCAAGAAATAAAAAAGGCTTATCGAGTTTACGAGTTACCATCGGATTACAATCATTTTCATCATACTAGTTAGTACTGGTGTGCCTAATCATGAAAGTATTTTGTCTTGAGAATTTTTTTTGTTTTCTTGAAGTCTAGATTCAAGAAGCATAGTAATTTTGATTAGCTTTGAAAAATTCTGTTTGAATTTTTTTTACTAAGCACACATTTCTAATGCAGACATACAGATACAGTCTTAATACATTCTGTCGGGAAATCAAGTGTACTATCTTGGTTTAGAATATTTTTCAATGTATTTTGCTGCCATTTTAAAGCTGTGATCATCAGTGCATCAATCAGTCAGCGTAACACTGGCACTTTTCCACTGATGAGACTCGTTCTTCGCAACCACCGACTCTCGGTTCATCATCATCAAATACATATTATAACTAATAAACAGCAAGTCATCGTATTATCACTAATTTTTCAAAATGAAGAAAAGGAGTTGATTGCAAAAAAGAGTGCGAGTGAGTTTTTTTCTGTATTTAAAAAAGCTTTCACGTCTCGATCCGTATATGAATGAAGATAAATTCTTTTTCTCTCTTTTCCCTGCTAGACTGCCATGCAAAAAGTAGAACGAGAAAAATAACAGGATTATTATATAAGCCGTGAAATGGAATGATGTGTGTGTACGTGTAGCATTGTAAAAAGTAGATCGATGATGACGCAACAACACACACGCTGCATGCATACTACGGCACCGAGCGGCCGTCGTTCAGCCTCATATTATTTCATTATATGCATTTTTTGTTCTAGTAGTATTTCTCAGAAGAGGGAACGGCTCAGACCAAGAATTATCCAAAAAATTCCATTCTAATCAAACATACTTACCATGAGTTCAATAATTGTACAGTGATGCTAGTTGGGCTATTGAGAAGAGAAAAAAAAATTGTTGATCTGCATGAGATCAGCTTCTTAAGAGTTACATAAAATGTATACATATATTTTTTTCTGTTTTACTTTTATGTCTTGGACGTGCATAAAAATATAATGTGTACGTAGAAATGGATGGATGGTTGTGAATATTTGTCTTATGCACCTGCCCAATAGACAAAAGAAGATTGGAAAAGTTTCATGTACAGCTATATCTAATGCTAATGTGTTTGATGCTATAACTAGCCAAGAAGGAGACATCCAACCAGTTAGATTGGTCCGCTTGTTGTGTGTGCAGTTGATATAGTGGCAGGCAATAATGTAGAAAAATGAGACGCAGAATCTTCTTGGCAAATGTCATTGGAATTGAAATACACAGGTGTTCTTTTGATGCCTGCTCCTTTGCGTCATGAAGTCTGCTCTGATTTTCCGATCTAGGTATATAAACATTCAATGATTGTGTTATTCCTACTGCCCATCATCATATCATACAATTATATTTGACCAAACGTTACAATCCAAACGTATAAGTATGAACTTTTTAATAATAGCTTAAAATAGCTAGAACAAACTATCTCGGCTAAACACAGACAAATATAGTACAGATAATAATAATATAATATAACTATTATGAATGTATATACTTCTCCATTGATAAATAATAGCCATGAAGTGGATGTTATTAATAAATCAGCAATTTAATCATCTTGTACACAGTACCAACATGATCTACACACTTGAGGTTAAAAAAAGTAGTTGGGATTTCTGAGCATGCCTATTATATTATATTCTGTTACTTGCAGCGCGTTACTCACGGTCAACAACAACAAAAACAACAGCGCGCAGCGCAACAACAATCAACGAATGGATGAATGCAAAAGTAAGAAATATCCATGCGTCACCCAACCTATATTCTGTTTCAGTTCCTGGCGTTCTCTAATATTATGCTACGCCGTATGAAATGATAGCAATAATGTGTAATGTCGATGCTCAATGTGTGTTGCTGCTTCACATGAAATTATGAGTCATCTTGACAAGCTCTTTGTCAGTCAACCAAGAACGCTATATTTCATGTTGATGATGATTATGTGATTTTACTATTTAGGAGAACTGGCTGGCCCTAATACGTACAGTTATACCTGGGTAAAAATGCAGACATATAATGTGTGTGAGTAATTACTTTTAAAAATGTACATTGTTGAAAAAAACGAGGGGATTTAATCCTACAAAAAGGAGAGTGTATTACTGCATCTGAATATTATATTCTGCAGGTTAACCATAATGCGGTTCTTTGTATCATAATAATATATCGTTACCAAGATTGTAATTTACTATTCCACTCAATGTAACTATAACTGTCTGTTAATTGAGTACAGTCGATGATTTGGTAGCTTTGGTATAAAATTTAATAAAGGTACAATTTCTGTCCATATTAACTTGCAGGTAACATCATAGATATTATGTTTGTTTACAGCAAAATTTCATCATCACCATCTCTCTTCTTTCTATTAACCTGAAACGATTACGATGATAATGATGAATAATGTCCTGCTCTCTTCTGACTCCAAGAAGGAAGTTGTGAAGTTACGTGTCTTATTATTACCATTGAACCCTCTGCCTGCGTCGTATCAATTGCATTAGAATGTTGTCAGACGTTTGCGTTCCATTACCTCTGTCACGATTAGCGTAGTGGCTGCATCAAATTAATCCAAAGACAAGCATAAGATAAAAACAAATAAGCAAATAACGTGATTCCAAATGGAAAATAGTGCAAGTGGTAAGCAATTCTGAGAAAAAGAAGATAAACAAAAACCGTTCCATTAGTTTATTTAGTGTAAAATACTGATAGTAATAATAATATTTTATCTAGAAAAGTTTTAATTTTAACCGTGGAATAAGCGATAGTCAGTTAATGTGTGTAATCTGTCACACAGGTTTCAATATATTATGGATCGCTATCCGTAAATAGACCAATAGACTGTTCAAATGGAATTTTTTGGTCATTATTTGTACAGTGGTCATATAAAATCAAGTTTTAAAAAATGAAGATAGAAATATCACGTCTTGTTAGCCAGTGCAATGCACATGAAATCTTCTGCGTTTCCTTAAAAAGATGCGTGTAGCTTGAACACACACCGTGCATACATATACATGTTTACATGTATGTAGATGTGTTTTTTTCAAAAAAAATTGTGTGACCTTCTTTTTTAGATGTTGACCCAATGCTAAACTAAATTTGGTTGAGTAATAATCTATGTGACAAATGGAGAAGCGAACGGTGAACGTTGAAGCGAGATTTTAAAATTTTCCATTCCGATCACATGGGTCACTGCTTCATTACGTATGCTGGTACAGTAGGTTGTGAAAGCACAGTTACATTATTATTATTGTAAATAGCTCTACATATACGTTTTTGTGAAGCATTGCTTTTGTATCGATAAACCTACATGTAAAGACTGCATCATTAAATTAAAACGTGCTTATTAGACAGCACAAAATATTACGCTGATCTGATATCTGTTCAATCATTCTGTGTTCAAGTCGTAAATGTGTTTAGTTGGCTACTACAAGGAAAATATATATCAGGCTGTTGAAAATGTTATTGTGATCGTTTTGTGCGTTCGCATATCAGTATATATCAGTCTTGAACCTGACGAGAGACGTGAAAGAGAAATTCGAAAGAAGCATTGAAATCCTCAATCTCATTTTTTAGCCACTGCTATACACACCACTACGTACATCATCGTACTGTAAGTCGTACATGATCAACCTTACCGTTGCTAATCTCCACGTGGCTTACCTCTTTCTTGTTGCATTATTATAATAAAATTAATATGATCACATTCTTGAACAGAACAGCATGCATTGTAGTTATTGTCTGATATATTAATACATATTATGCTTTTAACATTAGCAAAATATTTTTCTATCGAACATATTTAATGGTACACACCAATACATTAATACTCTCGTTAGAGAAATTAAATGATTTTTGTTGCATTCAATTAAGCAAAACAAATCAAAATCAAAAACCTGCAAGTATACATGTTGACCACCAAAGGGTTGTTCTTGAACTGCACGTTAGTTCAAGTAATTAACAACTATTTTAAAAAGACAAGAGACGTTACTCAGAAACTCTTTTCAATTACAGATTGGTATTAGCAGAGAATTTTTTGTAAACGTTTGCTCCTCAGGCAAAGTTAATATGAGCTGGCTTCCTTTAATTAATAAAAGAACTATATGATATGATGAAGAGTGAAAGTAGACAAAGAATAGTGTATTAAACACTTCACGCAGCACAAAGAATGTGGCATGAGATGAAGGGGATTTGGCTGGCTTCGCTTGCAACATGCACATAACCAACAAGAAACGAAACGTTGCACACGACACACATACTTCTTTTTACTTGTTAAAAAATCTTGGGGTTACATGATTTTTTCTCACTCGTGCTTGAACTCTGCATTTTTAATTATTAATTATTACTGTTACTAATGTTGTTAATAATTTTTAACAAGAGGTCCGCTGAGTGCAGCTCAGGAAAAAAAATTTACAACAAAGTGATATACATTATGCACTGAACATGGATGCTTCGAGGACTTTTTCCTTGATCATCCATCCAATCAATTCTTTGAAAAAGTTAATGTTTGATTTTTAAGGGCTTAACGCGCTGTTAAATACAATAGCACACATACCTACATAATGAAATTTTTGCCGCACTATAAACAATCGTCATCACTTAGATGCAATCGGCACGAATAATTTTAATCTTATCACGACTTCACATGACGTGACAAATTGTGCAATATGCCTTGTTCAAGAAAATAAGTATGGAAATGGAAAACCCCCAGCAGTAACAAGTTTTGCTGCTGCGCTAACTGGACCTTCCACTTTTCACATTGGAAAAAAAGTGTGGTCATAAAAATTTCAGCTGATATTTTTATAATAATAAAAATATATACGAGATGCTCAATAGATCCAATTTGTTTTCTTTAATGTCACATTTCCATCTAAAATGACATCGAAGGGCTGTTTCTGTTAAAAATAAGCATATTATATGAACAGCACGAATCACATAATTTTCCAATGTGGGCACTATCCACGGGGCACTGGCCACGATCGACTGCTGTCAAATCATTAGAATTGATGAAAAATTTAAATTAGTGTGGCTGAGAAATGATTGTTATGATTGAAATTTAGCGTTAATTCAAATATGCTTTTTTATTATTTTTTTTTACAGAGGGAGCCTCGATTCCCATTTGGCGTCTCATAAGCCAGCAGAAAAGACTCATAACTGTGAAAAATGTGGAAGCAAATTTGGTGTCAAGGCGGCTCTGCGCCAGCACATGAAAGCTCACAGTGACAATCCAAAAAAGTTTCCTTGTGACTTTTGTACGAGTGGATTTTCAAAACGTGTCAATCTGCGTTATCACATCAAACGGAAGCATCCGGTAGAGGCTGAAAAAATGAATAACAACAACAATAGCAAGGATGGTGGTGAAGGTAGTACGCTTTCAATAGGATACTCTGGGGCAATAAATAGCACAAGTCCCAATAGTACCGCACATTCTGGTGATGGCGGAAGTGATAGTTCCAAAGATAGCAAACCACCAAATTTCAAGTGCGAACACTGTGATCGAGGATTTCTATTTATAAAATAATCTGAAAGCTCATTTGCGGTGATCGTTCCAATAGGCGAAAACATGTAAAAAATGTGCATAAATATCTCTTTGTAAATGGTGATATTAATAATCCTCTGAAGCCGGGTACAAGTAGTGCTGCTGCTACTGTTGTTACAGCCGCCGGACCTAGTAGTAGCGGTCAAGCAGCAGCGTCAACCTCGCAACCAGGCGAACCACCTACAAAGAAACGGAAAAATCCAAAGAAAGCAGCGGCACAACAGCAACTTATAGATGAGACAGGACAAGATGGAAATGCCGGTCCTAGTGTTAGCAGTAATAATAATAATAATAATAAAACTGGATCTATTATTAAGTCGGCAGGCCCTGCGAGAGGGAAAAAGGCGAAAAACTCAAACGCAACACCAAAAGCGGCGACCACAAACGCAAAATCAGTGATTGTCAGTGCTTCCACAAAGTCGAGTCAAGAGACTAAACTGGACCGTAAGATAATCATGAGTCCGGGTCCAAAAACTCCTAATGTTGCTGCCGCCGCCGCAGGAAGTAGCAATGTCAGCTCTCCAGGTTCAATGGAGTACGTTCATTCTCATTCATCATTGCCTGTCACGGTGCATGTTCCAGTGGCTGGAAGTCAAGGCCAATTTTCCCACGGACGAAATATTATTGTAAAAGCATCATCAGCAGCAGCAACTGCCATTGCTCCTCCCACTCATCAGTCACCACCTGCCCTCAGCCCAGAAATGTATCACTCAGTCCATAACTCACATCATCATCAACAACAACAACAACATCACGGCCGTAGCCCTGTATCTATGCAGCAAAACGTGATTGTTTACCCAAAACCAAAAGTCATACCCGAACATTCACAACAATACCACGGATCTTCATCAGTCATTTCTCAAACTATGCAACAACAGCACCAGTATTATGTGAATCCTCCTGAGCAACACCATCATCAACAACAGCAGCAAGGGTATAGCTACCTTCAACTAGCATCCCAACAACCAAGTCCAGTTCCGCCATCTCTTATGTCACAGCAGTCGCATATATCCTCATCCAATCCCAGCCCGTTTGGCTATGTTCTTGGTAGTACAAATATGTCCTCTCAAAGTCAACAAGACACACACAGAGTGGGTGATCCTTCCGGGTCTCTCCACTCTTACGGAAGCAGTGGTCCAGGAAATAGTTCAGGTCAACAATCGATGGAGCTGCAGGTTAACCCAGAATACACGCATCATTTGTACGCAGAAGATCCCAACACATTATCGTATGATCATCATCAACAGCAGCATTATCATTGGACTTCCGTTCCTCCCTCAGCGCCTCCAGGGATGGACCATGTTGGAGCTCATCCTCCAAACTCATCTTCGCCTTATCAGCAGTTAGTGGCGCCTCCGCAAACAAGCACGGAATTTTGGAGCA
>JAHZMZ010001270.1:0-57503 GCA_027743805.1 Lepidocyrtoides sp. E14 | reverse complement strand
CGTTTCATTCCGTCGTTGTTACTGCTGCTGTTGAAAAGGTTTTTTAAATCGAAACTCACTACCAGTGGCTTGATTTATTTTAATAAAACACTTTTATGTATATATGTATTTGGACTTTATGTACATTTTTATCTTGTGCAATAATGATGATGACAATGGTAGTGATGACACACACACAGCAATTGCTACAATACTGTATATGTACCTCTAACTTTAGAAATCAGATTTATGTCGCTAATTTATAATATTATGGTGCACTCTTTCATGATACTGGTACCAGTGATGTATGACTGTGAGTAATTATTAATGTTTTATCGCCAATTTTAAAATGTGATGCACGTTATAAATGTTCCAAGTTAAATCACTTTCCAAAATGGAGTCGAAGCGCTAAAAATTGACCCATGATTAAAGGTAAATGCAGACCAGGTGAGAGAGCCGGTCTACAATTTATTAAACATAATATATCAATCATTTAAACACTAATCAGTATTTTCACATTGCGTAAAAAAAAGTAGAGGAAGGAAAAACAATTAACAGTATCGTTGTAAAAATTGTAAAAGTGAGAAATAGTAAAAAATAAAATACATAAAAAAGTTTTAGTTTAATGACTGGTAAATGTCAAGTTGCAATAATTTTTTTTATTGGACGATATCGCATGGCCGGCAAATGAGCAAAAGGCCATACATGAACGAGTTGTATATTATGGAAAAAGCAATCGAGACATGAAATGAAAGGATTTATGATTATCCCTTGAAGTGGTTAATGTAGTAGTGATGATGCTCCTTTATTTTCTTGACGATATTTGACCAAGTGTGATGAATTGTACCCATTGTTTTAGTAAGTCAACCGTGGTATCCATACCTTAAAAAGTTAACAATTTAAATGAATTTCTGGCAACTTGCATTTCGACTTGTGATATGGCTCATTTGTTTTTATATTCTAAACATACCCTCCTGATCCCATTTTACTGCCCACCCATCCACAGAAATAAACCTAATAAAGTAAAATATATATAAGTAACTACCTACCTATATAGATACATGAATGGAAAGAGAATTATAATTTATTATATTACCGGTCCTCGGGCCCCGCCACCAGCTAAATAAATTAAAAACAATAAATTTCGTCAGAATTAGCTAAAGATTATTTTACAGCACGCTGATTAACCTGGTGAAATAAGTTCTTCAAAAATTTTGAGCCTGACACGATCGCCGTTTTTATCTCGAAGAGGCACAACAATCAATAAAAATGGCTACGAATTGTAGATTCGTAATGTACGCATCAATATCTATTAGCTGGCAAATTTTCAGTGAAATCGGAGTCAAAAAGTTTCCACCAGGTTATCGTCAACTTAAACTATATGGGTCAATCTGAGATAATGCTTACCACCCGGCCCGTGGCCGTATCCTCCATGGCCACCTCCTCCACCTCCACCACCACCGTGACCGTAACCGCGCTTAAACCTCGCAGCTGAATTCAGCGATTGTAATGTTGCTGACTTTACCGGTTTGCTAGAACTTTGCAGCGAGTCATCGGTTTCATTCGCAGAACATATCACTACAAGCATGCTAAATGCAACGAGGATAAAAACTGCATACTGTGTACCGAAAGGGAAGAAACAAAAAATGATTTTAAAAAAATTACCAGGTTTTCTCAGAAACTGAAAGGAAACCGAAACCAAAATGCATGATCACTTACATTTTTATTTGCCATTTTGCCACCACTTTCGGTTTGCAGATTTCTTGAGTAGAAATGTGAAACCACAGTCAAATTATTTTTAATTGAAGTACTTTGTTGAACCTGAGCTTAAGTGGAATGATAGCAAACCTTAACATTCTGCTCTGTTTTATACCAAATTACGATCAAAAGTCTCATTTTTCACAAAAAAGTATTTGTTTTCAGCTTTGGAATTTGAGGAACAATGAAGAACACGACATGGCGTTATCTATCTCATCTTTACCTTACCCCATATTATCACCATCACCCAGCCACTACAACAAGTCACAAGCCTCATTATAATATGTACCTGCATGCAAGCATCAATTAAAGAGATTAATTAAATAATTGCGGAAGAAGATTCTAAATCCAAAAACTCTCAAAGAGTCGGCTGCTGTGCGACATTGCCTAATGATTCATTTAATTCAAAGCATTTCATGCATACGCCAGATTTCTACATGCAAAACTTGCTTCCTCAGGTGAAATCAAGTGTTTCATCGTAGCCTGTATGTTTTCTAACAAGTTGATACAAAACACTAGCATTATTTTTTAGCATACATATACAACTCGACAGTAAGCAGCTCTTGTTTTCATTTCACCCTATTTCTGGTCTAATGTTGTGCAATGACATGATGAAGTCACGTTTATCTTTCTTCACAAACAGAGATCCCAAAGAGAGAAGAACATAACAGTCAAGCCAGACTGCTGAAAATAGTGACTAGTCAGCAGAAATAGAAATGCAGACTACGCAGAAATGAAAAATAAATGCAGAAACAGGGAAACTTTTTGTTCTTTTTTAAAATAAAGCAAACAAATGAAAACTTTAGAAAAAAAATCAACAACAAAGAAACACCCTATTGTATTTTTTAAACGATTTTTGGTTGTTGACCTCATTATGTAACCGAAACACATTCCCACAATAAAAACATACAAGCATGCTTGAGCTGAAAAAAAATGTGTTTCGTGTTATATCATTATCAAACATCATCATCAAACAAACACGTTCCTAATGTTTGTTTCGAGTTTGTCGTTGAATATAGAAGGAGAAATGAAGAATTTTGCAAAAAAGGCTTGGTCCCTGAAAATGCATAAGCCAAAAAATTGCAAAACTTTATACTTTTTTTTATACTTGGCATCTATTGTTGATAGAATTTCGAGAACTTTATACTATATACACTTTACTGCTTGTCATAATCGTGCTGTGTCGGTCCGATGAATTTTTTTTACATCTCCAGGCACTTTAGCAGTTAGTCATCATATATGACATGATGGATAAAATATGTATCCTTCCATCAACTTTTATTTGCAGCAATTATTATTCTGTCCCATTCTTCTGTACTTTAGGAGGAGGTGGGGGTAGGTTAGGTATCATGATATTACGATGACTATATGGAAAATTAGAAAAGGGAATATTTTTCCCAAATTCGTTTTTTATTGCTCAAGTCAGCTCTAAATTTAACTTTCCCTGTAGAACTATTCAAATTCATGCTCCCCTCCACCTTCCAATAAGTTTGGTCGAGTAGAGTTGAAATTGGAATGGCAATTTTGCTCATTGATGATGACGATGATCCAACCTGACTCTTCTGCAAGAAGAGCACTTTGCTCGATATCTGCCAATGTACCATTCAATTTCCAATAAAACCATCAGGCGCACAGTTCCTTGGGTGTATGCGAAATGGCGAATATTTTATTATAAAAAAATAGCAGTGTACGCAAAAATGCTTATCTTCACATTATAGCCTCTGAAAGTAGTTCAGTTTATATGTATTTCCTTGTTCTCTTGTTTTGTTCTTTTTTAGAATAAGACAAGAGGGAGAATCGGATCGACTTTCCATCATTCCATTGAAATCCACAACATCCTTCCTTTCATTCCGCGTTTTTTTTTTTCTTTTTTTCCTTGCCTGTAATAATTTAACAGAAACTGTACTTATAGATGTGCAGGAAACGAGATCAAATTCACTTTCAGATTCCCATGAATATTTTAAAACCATTCATTTCTCATGAAACTCTCCACCGCCGTACTTTGCCCTCCGAATGTCCTTTTTTGTTTGCGTTTATGAGATTCGTCCTGTTGTTGGTTGGTTGGCTGGTCTCATTTCTTTCTTCCTTCCGGGTTTCAACTGAATCCCTTTGCGAATTCGACGAGTCAGCAAAATTTACACAAGCTAGAAATGCGACTCCAATATTTACTTCAACGGTTGTGGTAATATGAGTGCAGACATGGCATGGATATAGTGTTTTGTATTTACAATGAAGCAATTATTATTACAATTTGTTTTCATACACTCCTGTCTCGGCTCAGATGGAATAGACGTGTACTTTTAAATTAAGGGTGATGTAACATAGAGCGATGACGGGAAAGTCAACGTTTCAAATAAATTAGAGATGAAATAAGAGATGGAACGGGACTAGTGAGCTTGATAGAATGGGATGGATTATTCCGCAAATTTATGTATTATGCCTTCAGTTCGAGTTTCATCTACTAGCTCAGTGCTTAAAGAAAGTCCTTGACAAGAAACTGGCGGCGGAATAAAGAACAGGATGGCTTTTATTATCAAAATATCATTTTTAGGTATTTTCTGGCATTTCTTATAACATAGGTATTTATTGTGATAAGTGAAGTGAACTACCCCCTTCTGTTGTATTGTATATTTTGTGTATATCCGTTTCCGGCCTTGCTGATGATATGGAACGATAATATCGTAAACGAAAGCCCTAGATTTTGTGAGCGGCCGATGTATACAGTTTGATTATAAATTTTGTTGTGTACATAAATACAGAGTTTACAATAGCACGGCCAATAATTGAAAAATTAGAATATTATTTGGTCAGTACCATATTGGCTTACTCCTTAAAATAGATTACTATCTCATACAAATCAAATTGGAGTACCACAAATACAACAGAAAACCCCAGCAAAGTACTGTAGAAAAATGGGTGAGAAAATAGCAAAGCTATAAAAATATAGCATTGATAAGTAGACCCATATTTTGCCTCTTAGCTTTTTTTGACCATACTCACTTGTTAGCCAAGTCATAAGGGAAGATTGGCGATTTGCAGGCTAGTTTGGATTTTTTTTAGCTAGCTATAATACTATCCAGGTCAAAACACTACTACACTAGACCAAATACCTGAATAATGAAATCAAATGAAAAAAAATCATCAATGAATGAAGACATGGAGAAAAGAATCCGAGAAAAAGGCAAGATGCAGCAATTTTTCTATCTGTCTCGTTATCGATACGCAGCAGTAGTAGAAAAAGTAGACACTTTGCTTTTTGTGGACTGAGCTGAACAGTGCTGTTGGTTCTCGTATTGAAAATCATCTTTTTGTCTAAAAAAAATCAATGCTCCACTGGACTGTACCTTTTTTCATGGAATGAAAATCGGATGATAAGATTGGTCTTAAAGGATTTTTTCTTTTCCTTTTGACAAGAATCAGGTGAATTTGTGCCGCTTTTGTTTTCCAGTTCAGCAATATAATTCGATATCCTCATTGATTTTTATTATTATTACTAAATTCTCCATTCTTCTCTTCATCTTCGTCAGTCCTTCAATTATATGCTTTCCTTATCATCATCTTGTTCCTTTGTTGTTTGGAAGAGTCTCTGTAAACCCAAATGGAAATGGGGAAGGCTTTAGAGCGTAAAAGGGGAAAACGTGCTCTTTCTTGTTTTTTCCCTAATGTATACACATACATTTTTGAAACTCTTTACACGCTTGGCTTACTAGCACAAATATATATCTTCTCCCTCATCTCAACTTGCATAGTTATTTCCACCACCAGAAAACCAACGATATTCGTAATGTGGTCATGGTTCACACATATGCATATATATGGGCAAGGCAAACATTATTTTCTTTTACTACTGACTATACGTACATGCTTAAATGATAGTCTACCCGTACATAGGAGATTTGTTAGTCAGGTCTGTTGATTAAGCTCTTTTCTCAGATGCTAGCTCAGGTTGCTGACGACGTTAAAAAAGAGAGGAAATGATTTCACAGAAAAAAGTTGAAGGAGAAGAATAAATTTTGAGAAGAACGGAAAAGAAAAACCAAAAAACCACAAATTTTTGTTTAAGCAGCTCAGCAAATATATATATGGCTGACTGAGTGAGCAGACACTTCATTTTTAGGTGCAGGTTTGGTATACCTATGAAAAGGTATTAAAATGATGATGAGATGAAGATGAGATCTTCTTGGCAAGCTGCTAAGATAAAAGGCAAAGAAAAGAATATTACTTCATTTTTCTGTGTGATGATGTGATTTTGGTGATGGTGGTGGTGGTGGTAGTGAGCTCTTTACACGCTATAATGATTCCAAATAATATCACCTTATCAAAACTACTGGCAAAAAAAGTAATGAGATTGCTCGCATTATGCATGGCATGATGAATGAATACTCAAATAACATAGGTATATTATTAGATCCAATCTGATCACATTGTTTTCTTTCTCTATAGTCGTCATCAGAAAATTATCTTTTTCTGTTGTAGTGGTGCTTGACGTCATTTTTTTAGTTCAGGGAGAGCCAACCAGAAGTTGTAATGTGGTAGAAGAAGTTAAAAGTATTTTCTGGTTTCAAAAATAAAACTAATAAGAATTTTCTGGAGAGAGCAAAAATTTCATTCAAACAGGAAATGGAATTCGCGGTAAATATGCCTAATGTAAGAAAATTGAATCTGGATTCTTGGAATTTTGACAAACAAATCATGTAATCGCGTGACAGTACATATGTGCATACATATCTATACGTATTTAGTAAACGTATTTACTTTTGTGAGAAATTGAATTTTTTTCTTAAAACAACAAAATAATATTTCTGACTGTAATCCAAGGATTTTGGTATTATTTGGCAGGAACTGGAACTTTATGGTCTGGTTGAATTTTATGAGCACCATGAAGGGACCCAGCTCTATGGACAGAAGAAAAATGTTTTGGATCCTTTACGTTTATATAAAATAAAATGTGTACCTATTTTGTGAATTTTGTTTACTTGTAAGTTGTTTATTGCTTGCTTAACATTACATTTTCAATTAATTAATCGTAAACATAAGAAACTACGTCATTTCGGTTATCTTCTCATCTGATGACGACATATTATTCTGATCCCAATTCTATGTATATCATATCATTCCTCTTCCCAGTTCGTTCCTACTGAATACTGCAGTGACGACTTGCACATAATTGCATAATGACATTGCACTTGTTATATTGATCATTCATGAATAAAACAACAAAACGTTGCATTTAATTGCATCCATTGTAACACAATTGCATTTCAGGTTATGTACATTAAAATGTCAGCAACATCATATTTTTTTACCTAGAAGCAAATCAAAGCACTTTACTCACGCGTGTGTAAGAACGAGCGAGTTGAAAAAGTCCATTTCCCACGGGATGGGAAAACCTTGAATTGTGTCGGTTAAAGAGTAGCACGTCAACGCAAGGATGATATATCTTACCCATTTACGTTACAAGTGACAGCAGCAGCAGCCGTATACTTGCTTTTTGTAAATACATATGTAAGGAGTCCACACGAAACTTTTTCAAGTGTGTAGGTTTTTGTCAACAGCAAAAGAAAAACAAAACGATACAAAGAAATGACCACATTCCACTACACCTGCATAATAATAATCATAATGTGCAGGTTGATAAATATAATGATATCCTATTATGTTTTATGTGCTTGTACTTATACGTTCCATATTTATATAACTTGGTTGATTGTTTTATTATATGTTATTGTAAGAGAATGAAGCACGCATTTTTCTCAGAGCTCATACTACACACAAAAGTGAAGAAAACAATATGTACTTGCTTTGAAAAATTACAGATATGATGATATGCGGTTGAAATGTAGTTTAGAACAATTTCATGGGGAATTTAGGTTAACTCAATCGTCATCCCCATTAAAGTCATACGTGCCTATCGTATAGTAAATTTGCAATTCATATGTACGTTATATGTGCATATGACATTGTGAAAAATAAATATATAAAAAGATGGCATCACTGGTAATTACAAATTATGAAGAATACAGAGCACTTATCATTAGAGCGATTTGATTTGCATGTGAAATGCTCAGATAAAAAGTAAAGGGTGCCTTTTCAATCTTGATGGTCTTAATCATGATAATAGGAATAACAGCAAGTTCAAAGGTTGCAATGTTGTAAATTTATATAGTCTTTGTCATGTCATGCACATTTCTTGTCGTCGTCGCATGTCGTACAAAAGACACTTTAGACAAAAATGTGTTCTACTTTCAAATGGGGCAACTTGATGCAAAATTGATATCAAGTGGATTTTTGCAGAGAAAAAAGTTATTCAATTTTATGAGCTCGCTTGCTTGCTTACTTCGTAGTCATTTGATATCTGGATCATATCAGCATCAGACCAGCACTATCAAGAAGACAAGGGAGCATGACATAATACACCTACTATAAATACCTACATAAGCCATGAACCTATGCATTAAAGTTAATTGCCATTGTAAGCAAGTAGGCATTTTAAATAAGTATGTTGCCGGTGGTTCTGTCGAGCTTGTCCTCATTTATCATAAAAGTTCATCAAAGCATCATCCTCTTCTTGATTTTTTTTTCGAAAAAAATTATACAAAGAATGAAATAAAAAATACCACCCAGCCTCGATAAGAATAATGTTACACTCTATCTATACATTGTACGTACGTTTATAGTGAGAAGAAGAGCTGACAGGTGCGTAAATCTTGAAAAACCGCAAAACACTATCATTTCATATCGTGCTGATAACCATATATCCTTTGATTTGCTCACAGTTTATTTTCAATAAAGCTTTATTAAGAAACAAAGTCTCTTTTGCAGTCAATTAATGACATTGATAGACAAAAAAGTTGGAAAACTGTAAGCTAAACGTTAATGAATGACTTATCAGAGACAAAGTCTCCGCTTACTTTACATGCATACCTATGCATAGAGACTCTGTTCTGTAGTGTAAATATTTAATGATACGAAACGTTTAATGGCCTTGTAGCGGCTGTGTTGTTTTGTAGACGAAAAGGAGCGGAAAGGGAAGTAAAGCGTCCACGTACAAAAAGATTAGTAGAAAGAATATCATATAATTTATACATACCAACCAGCCTTTATCATTTTATAGCAGAAACAATGCATTTTTATGTACTTACCTGTGTACATGATAATAGCATATTTCTTTGTATTTTTTTGCCTCAGTCCATTGCACTGTTGCTTGCACTTCTAATTTATGCAGCTTGCTTGACTTGTGTTCTATGATTTTTGAACCGTTAATTATTATTACAATGAAACTATGATGATGCTATGCTATCAGATTAGGTATTCAAGTGGCTGATGCAGTAAAACAACAGTACATAAGTAAATTACTTGATACAGTAGAGAGATGCGTCGCGGGTGTAGACCAAAATATATTATGTTACCTTGATGCAAACAAGCAAGCAACACTAATAACAATAATAATGCACAATAATCACAATCAGACACTCCATAAAGCATGATCATTGCCGACTTGTTGACAATGAGAAGAGGGTGTGTGTGTGTTAAGTTCCTTTATCAACAATCGCCATCATTATCATTCAAATCAAATCAGTTGGTATTTTTCGTGATTTATTCGCATCCTCCCCTCCATCATCTCATCATCACAGATATACATTTTATTCCGTTGGATTCCCTTGTCTTTTCGACTAGCGTTCCCTCATGATGTACACATGATCCGTTCCATAAGGTACAAAACAGTACGCCGCCTTTCTTGTCCATTATTTCCAATTTGGTGGTGGTGGCACACATTTACCTCTTCTTACATGAATATGGTGGCAATGAAGATGATGAAAACAAAGACAATTCAAACCACGAACCGTGCAAAATTCACAACAGAATTCAACAAAAATTTCGAAAATACACATTTTTATTGTTTATGTGTGTGCGCTGTGCACGCACGTATGTATGTGTTTACAGCAACATTATTATTTTTACCTTATTTTTCTTCATCGTTAGTCACCATTGTGGTTTTCTTGGTTTACGTTGTGGTCTGAAATGTACCAGAAAGTAAGTTAAATGTAAAAGAAAAGACAGTTTTAAAATATTGTTCTTCATCGTCAAAGATAAAGATGATGATTTTCACAAAGACGAAAAAACGTGAAAACTCACGAAATCTATGTTGAGCTGTTAAAGGCAATACACAAATATAGTTTTTTTGTACGCAAATAGGAAAAATATGTACAGTCAAGTAACAATAAAGATGAAAAATATGTGTCTGTAGGGAAAAATCAGTGCAATCATCAAGGCATGTTTTTGTACTTTTTGAATGCATGACAGAGGAAGGAAAAAAGAGGATTCAGGAGTAGAGCAAACATGAAATTCCGTGAATGCATAATAATAATCAAAATAATATAATATAGCATAAAAATTGTATGCCGTGTTGGTACATATCATAATGCTTGTTATAAGAAAAAATAAAATTAGCTGTGTGCGGCAGAAGGTATGAATTAACGAGGGCATATGACATCATCATGACTCTAATCTCTAAAACTATTACTATTAAACGCGTCAGTAAGATCTACCTGCTACATGGCTTTAATTTTCTGATCAACTACGTATTCGAAAATTTTTGAATAATTTGATGAAATAGAAATACAATACAGCGTCAATTCTAATTCTATCATCTTATCATGGTGAACTCAGAATATGCAATAGCACATCTACTACTATTTGCTTGCAGCAACAACGCATAATTTAGAGTAATCATCTATTAGTTAATTACTTAACAAGTTCTTTCTAGACTATCTGTGCAAATAATTAATCTCAGGGTCGATTTTATCTGCAATTTAGAGTCGCTGAAATTGCACATTAAAATGAATTCAATTTTGAAAAACCGAGAAACCATACATTTGGAAACAATGTTTTTCAAATTAATAATATAATCGCACTAAGAGTTATGCTACATAATTCCAGGTACTTGCTCCTGGATTAACTTATAAACTAACAAAAAGTCACCGCCATTGCAACATGCGTCGTTAATGATAACAGACTTCTTGTGTTAACACAAACCATGTGCACATGAACTGCAACGCAACATGGGCGAAGAAGAAAATTATTTTTTTGAGGCTTCCTGCTTTTTGAAACAAAATGAAAGCATCATTTTGCCATCCCCAGCAGTGCATCATCAAATATTTGTGCGCATAGTATGCACTGAAAACATGCACTGCATAGTATGTCTATTACCATGTATGATTGTTTAATCTTTTATTGAGAAAGAGCAGTTGGTGTTAAACAATTAGAAAGGAAAGCAGCAGTAGCAGCAGAAGAATTCAGGCAAGTTTTGTTATGCGACTACATCTACCTCTTTACTCTGCCAAAAGAAGAGACAAAGAGGCTGAACCGGAACGAAAGCAGAGCATAACCAGAGGAGGAAAAGAACGAAATGCATTAAAAATGTATAATAACACATAATGAAGACTGGCATCCCGAAATGGCTAGATGGACAGATAAAGTGGCTGGTGTCTGTTTAACTGATGATGATGCTGCCGTTGTTGAATTGGATTGGATTTTGAAAAGGCTGGCCAAAGTCAACGGGCTAGAAAATTGTAACGCTGAAGAAAAGCAAACTGCAAGAAATTCAGAGTGGCAGAAACATTGGCGATGGAAAGAGAGAGAGAGAGAGAACCATGTCTGTTGTATTTTGACGAAAAGGGCATAGGGTCAATACAATCATCAAGTACATGAAAATGCATTATGGTTTATTAAAAGCAAAAGGGTAAATTAGTTTATTCTTGGGCGTACCATACTCAGGAGCATTTGTTAGCTAGAAGTGGAACGTAAATGTAATGCATGTACGTATGCAATCGAAATGGAAACTAGGCAGATGTCACGTCACTCACTCCACTACTGTGTGACCACCGGAATACGCTTATTATTCCCACATTAAAATATAATTATACATTTTCAAAAAAATCATTTGCAACTTTTGGGCAGAAAAATGGAAAGTTTATGAGCGGAAATAAAATAATAATGATAATGGCATATGAATGATGATTCAGCGATTAAATTATGGCTGCTGCTTTTCAGCAGTATTTTCTAAACCACACAGAAGAGTGGCCAAGCAGTCTTGCTGCTGCAATAATTTACAACGAAATAATAATGACTACAATGCATTAATGACAAAAATGATTGATTACACGAAACAATAATGAAAGACACCACGTCATGTAAGTTGATTAGTTCGTTGATGATGGCTGTACTTGTGCAGAGAAAAGCAAGCGTGTCATCATCATTATTAGTAGTAAAAGTAAGCGAAAAAAACAAATTGGTAGCAAACGTGAATTTTCATAAATACTTCAGCTTTGAATTGGATTACAGGCTTGTAGACATATTACATTCGTTCTCCTTCCTTCCGTACGGAAAAAGAGTGCTGAATAGTCTATTTTGGCATTTGTTGCTGGTCACGGAACATCATTTCAACTTTCTTCTCAATGTAAACAGCACATGCATGCAAAAAAAAACTGCCATGAGTTCATTTCAACTGCTGCTGTGCAAGCAAGCTTAAATTTTTTTCTCTCTTTTGATCCTCTTTTGTAATTACAAGGAAAAAAACACCAGTAGTAGTGATACGGTCCTCTTGAACTTGTGATTTATGAGATCTCCACTTTTTCCTACTTCATTCAACTCATCCTCTTAAATCTCCACAGCATGTCGTACAAGTAGCAATTCTACCATTAACTCATAAACTCATCTTCTTCTTTTTTATTGCCTTCCTACCTCCCATTGTCTTCCAAAAAAAATCTCTGTTACGCCAATACTATACTTACAGTTTATTACACACCAGGCACTACACCACTGGCTTACGTGTAAGGATTGTGGGGGGATGGAACCTTCACATTATTATGGCATTGGATTCTACTTCAGCATGAATGAACTTCCACATCAACATCCACAGCTCCAAACACACACACTCTCTCTGAAAATCAACAGTCACCTTCATTCCACTCTACTTGATTTGATGGCAATGGCACATGAGAGAGAGAGGAAAATGAAAAGTGATTTTAATTTTGCGCAGAATAGCAGAGCGGTATTTATAGTAGTAGTAGTAGTAGAAAAGAAGAAAAGCTCATCTCGCTCCGAAAAAGAGACATTGGCTGTTGAATCAAATAGGATTTTCTGGCTTTTCCTTGCCTTCATTTTTCTCTCTATAAATTCCGTAATAGCCCAGCAAGTTTTATGGCGAGAAGGAAAAAGCTCTTCGCTTCTCTTTTGATTCTGTTTTCATTACGGAGACGGAGGAAGGACACCTCCGCCAAGCCAGCAGCTTTGAAACATCACCTCCTTATATCCCATCATGCACATCAATCAAATCAAGCTGAACATGAACAAAAGAGAGCTAGATGGAAAGAAAGAAAATAATAAATAGGCTTACAGTCGCATAAAAGGCACTGCTAGTAGTGAACTAACTGGCTCGAACTCTAATAAAATGACTTGAAGAGGGAGGATGATTTTCCCTTTATATCACTTTTTTATTAATGTAGTATTCCCTGATGTTACCGTGATAGAACGTGCATAGGTATATACTTAACTATTCACTAGCACCACCACCACCACCATAATGTGCAGAATCCTTGAACTTTTTTTATCTATTTTCGTGAGCAAGAAAACGAATAATAATATCACGTCAGAGAGTGAGTGAACGTGTGTGTGTGTAGTAGTTTTGGTCCTATTAATTTTATCAGCATTTTTTTTTACCAAGATTCATTGCATAATGCGCCATATTATTTCGATACTAGTATGTAGGCATGTCATCATAAAGAACAGACAAATATCGTGTTCCTCATCGTCTTAGTAGTTCTAGTATAGTGTTTGTATCATTACCATCATAATATCATATTATTATACACCTGTGCTTCTGCAGTATCATCCCTTTTTGCCATCTTCTTGTTTCGAGCTAGATTGCTCCCATAAAGTCAACTTATCTTTACAGTAATGAGATTTTAAAGTTGGCTTGTCTTATGAAATAATGCTGGCTGAACAAAGTCTCAAGTCTGCTGAAGACGATGAAAATCCTACCAAAAGTTGCTGTTGTTGTTCAAGTACAAGATATAGATAGCTATAAGTAAAGAAGATTACATACACAAGAAGTTGAGCAGACTTACTGATAGAGTGAGAGGATGAGATGATGATGAAAGCATCAAATCTAATGGGTGAACAAGTTGTTGTTCAGTTAAAAAAAAACTTTATCGTCGTGAGCATTTTTTATTCGCCTGTAAGATTTTCTTTCAGGGAAGCAAAATGAGCAATAGATACATAATATAATGAGTCAATATTCAATTTTCAAAAGTGTTTCTCTGGTAGAGACCAAAAGAGAGAGAGAGAAAAAAAAGTTAAAACTCTCCAGTGACGAGACAAAAAAAATAATATGTCTGCCGTAATGGCTCATGCATGCACGAATGCACGAACGACTTTATATAAAACTGTTTGTGTAGTACAACAAGAATCATCATTCTCATATCCCTGAACAGTACACAAAGTTTAATGGTTTCAGAAAGTTTGCCAAGGGCAAAATATTTTTGAAAACAAAATGCATGAAGAGGAAGAAAGAAGATGAAAAAAAATATAAAAGAGGAATGAATGGATGGATGATGTAAAAATATATTGAACATGATGTAATCTCATACAGTATTATTGGATATGTGAAACATTGTGCATGTGCATATTATGTAAAGAAGAAAAAATGTGGAGAGAAAAAAATGGAATTTTTCCGTTAATGCACTTCCATAACATCTGCAGTCTCAAATAGTACGGCATATTATACTTGATGATGATGATGATGATGATGATAAGCTTTTGTCCATATTTGGACTAAATATAATATATTATTACGATTATGACCAAAAAAACTAGCTTGGATACACAAAATGTTAAACGTACTTGAAAAACCTTAGGAAAAATAGGGGAAAAACTCACGTTGACTTCTGACTGACTAGAGGTTTAACCAAATACATGATGATATGTAGGCAAAATAACGATTGACGACGAATTATTATGATGATGATGACGACGATAGTACCATGCATGCAAGCAATGTATGCAGCAGTGAGCAGTGTATGACTTTTTCTGTTACTACAAAAATATATCTATTATTTCTGGGCACATCCGTTCCAAATTCTCGTTTTACTTGCACGGACACGGACAAAAAACGGAATGTTCACCTGGAAAAAAATATAATAATAATAGTAGTCTGGCACACGAATAAAACGTTGGATTTTTAGGTACTTTATATATTTTTTTCCAGCAGTCGACTACTCTCTCACCATCCAGAATAGAAATGGGTTTTTATTCCGTTGTTATTATTTTTTACCCTTTTTCTTTCTAGTCCGACATACAACATGATTGAATCGGATACATGGTAGCCAAATACGGGACAAAATGCAATGTATAATGCAATTGCTAAGATGTGTAAGTCCTTGTTGTATACACACATGGAGAAAGAAAAACAAGTGATATGATTATAACGATGAGCATGTTGACTGTGGTGTCGAGGGATAAATGGAAATAATTTCTTTTTTTGGGCATCAGCAGCAGACCAGAGAGCGAGAAAGGAAGGAAGGTTACAAAAGTGAAACAAAACACTGACAAAACAGGCAAAAAAGGGAGCCCAGTTCCACTACACCGATCAAATATCCGTGTTAGTGTTGTATATGCTATGCACAGAGAGAGAGAGAGAAAAATATGAGAAGGGCGAATAAAAAGGGAAAATGGAATATTACGTTAGAAGCAGAGTAGTAAACTGACTCATTCTGTAAGTAAGTGAGTGTGTGTGTAGTCAGCCGCCAGGCACCTCGGTGGAGTCATATCATCACGATACCATGTACCAAAGAAGTATACATACACATGGTGTTTATTTCCTTTTGCTGCTTTTTATTATGGTCAATAGTCCTTCTAAGAATGTGCATTGTTGACTAAAAAGGTACATACATTGTACCTACCAATCTAAATAGAATTGATGCATACATTCTAAGAATACAGATTTTTTATAGGGGATAATAATATAACACGTTAGTATTGTTGCGTTGTTATAAAATTATTAGTTAGGTAGGTATTGCGCATTATGTATGTACTAGTTGGTGGAGTGAACATGGAGTGGTGGAGGAGTAGTAAAGTTTTTTATGTAAACTATGTATAGAAGAACGGAGTGAGTGTATACCTTTGCGATTCCTTGGCTGGCACGCTAGTAGTGAAAAGACTGCTGCAGAGAGAGAAACAAGCAAGCAGAGAAACAGAAAGGATCTAGCAAGAAGACAAACATGGCATGGCTTCACTTGCGACTACTTGCTGCTGCATTGCATTGCAAGGCAAACAACAAAAAAACAACGTAAAGTGAAGGAAAAACACAAAGTAGACAATGCATATAAATCATCAAAAAAGTCTTCAAAATCCCTTTAGCACCAGAATTACACACGTAACGAAACTGACAACCCAGGTGAATGGGAAGATCATTGTTAAAAATAACTTTGTTTAATCTGATTGTTCAATAGATTCTTCTCTAAACTTTCATACGGATAATATTTAATTAAGCGTTTTTTTACCTTGTCATCATCATCATCATCATCAACAACATCGACATCAATTCAATAAACTTCTACTTCTTCCTTGTATGTGTTTACTTACTGTGCACTAAAAGCGGCAAGAAAAGTGCTTTTACTACAACAAACTATTTTAAAACAAGTGTATGTACACCTTGCTGCATACATATTTTTAATCGATAAAAGTGCTATTTTTTATTGCATTGCACGCCAAAAAACATTAAAAGAAACATTTTTCTTTACTGCTACTGCTTTATAACTTGTTGTTGTGTTACAGTTACATGAAGAAAATGTGCAAATAATATGCACAATGCACATGTGGATGCGGATGGTTGCTTTTTTGATGTTGTCTATTGAAGAGATGCAGTTATGAAGATGAACCTATTAAAATAATATTTTTTTTCTGAAAAAAAATATGCATACGTTACTCCTAAAATATTTATATTGTTGTAGTGTTTTATATACATATAGGCACGGACCGGGTCAGTAGTGAAATCAGAAATGTATTCACTTTTATTGCAATGCTATTGCCATCATTATCGTAAAAATGAAGAGGCAGCAATAAAATAACAAAGTTGTTTCAGAAGCAAATGATCAAGTGTAAAAGAAGATGTTATTTGCTGCTGCCAAGAAGTTCAGAAAAAAAATATCATAATATTAATGATCATATCCTTCTCCTTTTGACTACACACGTGCTTCAAAACGTCTGTTGTTGAGTAAAATAAAATAATATGTAATTGGATTAGATTTTGTTCAAGATTTAAACTTGAATTCGATTTTTGATAAAATTCCGCTGCTTGTTGAAAACATTGATCACTCATTATTATTATTCATTATCTGTAGGAATTTTGTACAACATTCTCATCAAATTGGTTATAGATCCTCTGGTTTCTAGTTTTTTTATAGACTTGATTAATGTATTTTTTTAAACTCGTCAATTTATTTGGCAACTTTTACTTCTGCAATTAAGTAAATAAATAAACAAAGCTTTTTCTTGTCTTGTGAACAAATCTGCTTGTACACAAATCGTCTTGAACATAAAAGCGTACCCAACAATTAACTTTTCATGTGATTCCTCATCATCATCATCTCTAACAAATCACAGTTCACGTTTTAATATTGACTATAGACTACAGAAACAAAATACTCTGAAGGAACAAAAAGTTCTCAAAGAAAACGAAAGCAATACAAACTTCACGAACAAAAGGCTAAAAACAAGGATTGAAGTTGTCGGTGCTTGACTTGGTGTATTTTTTATTATTGACAGCAATTTGTTGAAATTGCTGTAGAGTCGAGAGTAAGTGGTCAACCAACAAAAATAACAGTTGTATAGTTTAGCTTGCTGCATTGGATACCTGAAAGCTAAATAAGGCAGGGTTAATAGTAGTAGTACTAGTGTGGTCAGTTCATTCGTACAGGTTTTCGTAAGATGATAATGTTCAACACTTCATTTATCATCATCCCATAATAACAATTATGCTTTCAACATTTAGCACCTTCTCTCTGCCAGCCTTCGTTTAGAGTGTGCCCAAGTGCAACATGCAATTTTGCCAACAAAAACAAAACTATTTGTAATAACAATAACTCATAAAAATATCATCCCTATTCCAACCCCCTTACAAATTTGTTTGTTCACCATCAGTCATTATCTTTCACCCTTCACGTTTCTACTTTTACTATGATAATATGTGACCAACTAGGACAGTGTTTGTTTGTCTGGTCGGTATATAAAAGCGATAATTTTCAAAGGGGACAAGAAAATTGCGTGCCGATGTAAAAAAAAACGTATCCTCTAATGACTACAATTATCACCGCAGTCGTAAAATAGAAAATATATTTTCACCAGTTTTTCAAGATTAATGACTTATCTTGGTTTGCCAACGTGGTCATCATCGTCACAGACGAAATTTGAGTTGGTATGCTGAGAGAAAAAAAATATATGTATAGAAAGACATGACCACTGAAAGGGAGACGGTTCATTGTTGGATTTGTTGGTCATGCTGCTAATGCGGTTTGACTACTTACCTGCGGACCTGACTGAAAGTGATAAGGATACAATTTGATCAATATCATCGTCATCGTCATCATCAAGATAGCACGCACTTCATCTGAACTGAAGTAAGAGCGAAATCAAACTACAGTTTTTTTCTGCATCTCTGCTGCAACAACAGCATCCATTCATTTGTCTCCCAGAAGAAGATAAGGAAGGACAACAACTACCTATCTGGCTAGAGGTACGCATATAATCTCTCTCTATAGTCTACATGTACAGATTCCGCCGGTAGCTGTGCTGCTTTACGTTGCAAAAAAATTATAGGTGCATGCAAAAGTGCATTTCTTGGTGACGCTATTTCTCTTTTGCCTATTCATATGGCTTTGTGGAGTGAGTGAAGGACTAAATAAAAATAATAAAGACGATTGCGGTTATTGCTACCAGTCACCACAACCAACACTGTATTACAAACCAATGATAATAATAGGTACATTAAAAAAATTACAATTTCGAGATAGATATTGAAGTTTTTTTATCGCTGTTGGGGCTGATGCCATTCCTTTTGCAGTTGTGCACAAACATATTTGCATAAGTACAAAACAATCTTTTGCGAAAGGATTGTTTGTGATTGTGACTTTTTTTGTGCTTGTGCTACGCAGCAGTTCTTGCCAAAGTCATTCAATCAACTTCGATTTCTTCATTTTGTTACTACTACGATCGTTGTTATTATCATTATCCTCGAAGCGTTTTGTATAACTGACAATAACATACAAAAACAACAGCAGAAATTAGATTGCAACGCACTACGCTGATTGAAGATACAGATTGGTACTGATTGGATTTGGATACAAAGAGCCAAAAGGAAAAGCTTGTCTGCTGCTGTAAGGTGAATACATTTTATGCGTAGGTATATGAATGAACATTCTAAAGAATAGTAGTAGCATACAAAATTAAAAGGTTTGTAATAAGAATCATAGATAAAAGGTCATACATTTTTGGCGTGGTCCCTTTTTCGTGATATTATTTTTTTCTGTTTGAGCATAAAAGAATTATTATTACAAAAATGCATATGTAGAAAAACTTTTGCCATTATCAAAAGGAAGAAAAAAGTAGAAAAAAAAATCTTTTTGCGACCGTTTATTGGCAGCTGAAGCCTGTACTTCAAAAAATAATTGTCAAGTCAAAGACAAGAAGATAAATAGCTTTTCTCAAAAATCAAGCATTTTTACATACACGTAAATACACGTTCATTTTCCATTTTTAATATTTTGCCATCTTGTACATCAGCAGCGCAGCGATTGACTTGCCATTCAGTAAGCGTGTAAGAAGAATCCTGCAGCGACAACCTCAACTTCACAGCAGCACTACACTGCAAGGTTGTTTTTTGCATGCAAAGCGTGCTGGCGTTGCAATGAGCGATTAAAAAATCATAAAATCGTGTGAGTTTTTACCTCGAGTCGAGTCTTTTTGCACTGAAAGGTTGACGTTAATTATTTATTATTTAAAAGGAGTTTAATTACTTACCTGATGTGTATACGTATTACGGGAAAATAACAATTGTTTTCTGGGTCGTTTCAACAAAAATTTCTGTCAATTACACACAAAAGTTTGTAGAATAAAATTATATATTAGGCATATTTATACCTAAAAGTAATACTGCTCTTAGAGTTGAGCCGTGTACCTAACAGAAAAAAAAACCTTTAAATGATTGAAAATTTAGATAATTAAATGATTCATGATGATGAGTTTTTAGTATTATTATGAAAAGAGCCTTAGGTTGTGAGTCGTAGCCAAAAAAAGTTTGAAAAAACGGGAGTGGTGACTGTACTCGTACTGTATTGACGAGAGAGCTCATAAATTGTTGGTTTGTTAAATCATCATCATGATGATGATTCAAGATGTAATAAAGTTATCATTTTTCAATCATTTTCATACCACAAAGGCATGAGCCATCATCATCATCATCATCTCATCCAAACCACCACCACTGAAATAAAACTCTTCTTCTTTTACAGATACAACTTCAGCAGACGTTACGCCTCTACTTAAAGTTGAAGACTTCAACTTGAAGTACCACCACACGTTGACCGTTCTCTTCAGCGTGCAGTGTGCCAGTGTACAAACCTTAGTAAAATAAAGAAAGATTAAAGTAAATAATACGTTAAAAAAATGTAAGTCATAAGGTTAAGTAAACTTTGGTCGATCCATGTTTTCTCTGCATCTTCCACTCTACGCAGCAAACGTTGACTTTACGAGAAGCAATAATAATCAAAATTACAAATAATGTTAAATTAAAGAGTAAAGTGCAATACTCGTTTGATTGTTGAAATATTCACTCATATAATCGATTGTTGTAATAAGTAGAAGAAGAAGAAGATAGAATAGACACAGGAGTGGAATAATAAATATACTTAATACGTTACGAAGACAGACACCACCGCTACAATACCGACATATCACTCATTCTTATCTTTGTACTCTTTACATTTTACACATCTAAAAAAACTGTTGTTGCAGTCTTAAGATTTCAATACAGAGATAACATACAGGCAGCAAACGTATAGGGAGTAGTCGTAAAATAAAGTTGAGAAGAAAAGGACGCTAATTGATAAAGTCCTGTTAAAAGTTCAGCAGCAGTAGCAAACACTTTTTAATGCGCATGTGAATTTAATAATAAATAATATAATACACATTTTTAGCCACATCACTAGACTTGAGAAAATCCACCGGAGAGACTTTCATGAGTTATTAACTTACCTGACATTAAAAATGTTATAATAATAGTAAGAATGTGATGAATCAAATCTCAACGTTTTTATCAGTAGCACGTGAGGTTGTGAGCTGTAAGGTTCTCTAGAGAGAAAAAAAAACTTAAAAATTGTAAATCTTTTGTGAATAGGCAAGTTAAGTGAGTTGTGTATGTGTGAAAAAAATAATTAGTGTGGTAGTAATTATTTAAATGTAAAAAATACAAGGAAATCAATTTTTTGTCAGCGTCATCACTTTTGACGTCATCATCATCATGCCAGAGCTTGGTATTTGTATGAAGAGCCAGCGTCCCCGGCTCTTTTTCACATTTTGCTTCCTCTTCTCTTTCATCACGGTACTCATCTCGTCCCTATTCTTCTACTATCCGGATAGTTTCAAGACCACTCCACCATCACCCTCCATTAGTTTTATAAGTGATGGTGGAGGGAGCAGTAGTGATCGCTATGTGCGGTATGGATTCAATGATGGAGGGATCAACAAAAATGCTCAATATGTAATGGGACCGAGACCGGTTGCGTCTAGAACTGGAAGAGTGGAAGAAGTGGGAAGAGGAAGGCATTACTACGGTAGCAATGGCCACCAGTCTCCACAAATGCAACATCACGATGAAGATGATCCTCTTCTTTTGGACTACATTGAAGGTCATCATGGCGAGCTTCATCCGAACGACCCACTTATGCAAAGTAACAATGACTTGGATAGCGCTGGTGACAGCAGTAGCAATCTAGAGAGGATACGACACCAATCCCATCATCCTTTTGAGAGGCATCATCTCAGCTTGAGTGAGCTGGAGCAGAGATCAAATTTTTCCCAGATTATTGACAGTCGTCTCATTCATTTGGATTTAAAAGGAGCACCTCCAAAAATGAGTTACATAAAGGACGTGAGTGGCAGCAGTGATAACCGATAAAAATGCGATTTTTTTTATTCGTTTACTCAATTTCCCCTTTTTTTGATCTCTCCTTTTCATATTTTTTTATATCCGGATTTATTTCTTTCTTTCTATGCATTTCTCAGGTTTTAAGACTAGCGAAACGATCCGGCATTAATGGGTTGCTTTTGGAGTGGGAAGACACTTTCCCTTGGCAAGGCCACCTTGCCAATTTATCCCTGGCTCAAGGAGGATACAGTCAAGAGGAAGCCGAGGAAATTGTGGCGTTTGCTGAAAGAACTCTAGGATTTGAGGTTATTCCTTTGGTGCAAACATTTGGACATGTAGAGTATGTGCTGAAAATGGAACAGTTCAAACATTTGAGGGAATTGGAAGGAGATCCGCAATCTTTTTGTCCTTCAAAAAGCGGAACTTTGGTGCTGGTTCAGCAAATGATTGATCAGGTTGGTAAATATACTCGAATAGGGAAGATACATAAATATGAGTAAAAGATGAAATGAGACCAAAAAAAGAAAGTAATTTTAGCTGGAAAAGTAATTTGTGGAAAAATCGTGTTGTTGTTTATCATTAGATTCTGGACATGCACAAAAACAGTAAAATGATCCATATTGGATGTGATGAGGTGTATAATCTGCGTTCGTGTTCACTGTGCACGGCAGCCTCTGATTTCCGAGATGACTTGTTTCTCAAGCACGTGATTGATGTTGCCTCTTACGTGCGGTCGAAAGGAAGGATTCCTATTATTTGGGACGACATGCTAAGATCCATCCCCATTCGCAAGTTAAATGACTCTGGAATAGGGGCCTTGGTGGAACCAATGGTTTGGGTGTATGCCGAGGATGTGGATCGGTTTGTGGGTTGGGAAAGTTGGGAAAAGTATGCAGAAGTTTTCCCTACGATTTGGGCAGCAGCTGCTTTCAAGGGGGCTTTTGGAGAAACGCTGTCTATTCCACCAGCAAGCAGACACGCAGATAATGTGCAGAGATGGGTTGATGTTATCACGAGAGAGTCTTCAAAGTGGAACAAGGGAGTTGGTGGATTGGTACGTTAAAAAAAATATATTTTTACAAGTTTTTTTTCTAGGAATGCGGGAACCGTAAATGGGAACATAAAAAGAAATGACATTTACACTTTTTCCCGTGACATTTTCCATCAGGTTCTCACGGGTTGGATGCGTTATGACCATTTTGCTGTTTTATGTGAGCTGTTACCTGCAGCCGTTCCCTCCATGGTGTACTCATCACTTGTACTGTCAACTCCAAGTAGCTCGAGTGCTTCCATAAAAAACAGAGTGTTTGTGCCAAAACATCCTGTGGATGGCACAACTAGCACAAGTACAATGACAACTTTGTCACAACAGCAGTCATCATCTTCGTTGACACCTGAAGTGAACACTGACATTTCACTTACATCCAGTGGGAGTAATAATAATAATGCTGTGTTACTGGAGCCAAATTCTCCATCAGGCTCGTCATCATCTTCAGGTGGAGACGGAACAGCATTTACAACAGATGAAGTACCCCAAGCTGCTCCTAGAGTTTTTAAACGATCTTTATCCCGACAATTCCGAAGCATTCCTCATCCCCGTATTCTGATGCAAGGACGTGATCAACGGTTACATGCAAGAGAGGTGGTAACTCAACCAGAGGTGTATGATAAAGGAGAAATAATGTCCAAAATATTTGAGAATGTATTAAATTGCCCCAATCACCACACAAGAATAGACAAGATGCTGAGAGACTCGGACGGAGATTTGGGTTTCGCCACCCGGTGTAACTTTCCTGGAGTTGCCTTTTTCCGTACAGTATTCCGTGTAAGGTCCCTTCTCGACGATATCTGGGAGCTGGACACAAAAATCAAGCGAAAGAGGGGATGGGTCACCGAGTACAACATTCGTCACAACTACAGTCTGCCCTTGAGAGTGGATGAGGTTGTCTTTTCCCAAGTACCAAAAATGCAGAGGCATCTTGTCATACTTGCAAACTCGGTAGTAAACTCTCTCAAGCCTATATTTCCCACCGAGACAATACTCGAGTGGATTGAACAAAACATGTGGGAAGCATGGAAGGCATTGGATAAACTAGAGAAAGCTGGAGATACTCTCAGGAATGTAATGGTATGGCCTAGAAGACCGGTTACAAGTCCGCCTCAAATGGTCACTGATCTCAAGTTGACCGCTCTAGATGACTCAGAGAACACGGTGGATACGGAATTCTAATATAAATCATCTTTTTTTCTTGTTTTAATACCACAATGAAACGAATGATCTCATCATCCTTTTTTTTCACGAAAAGAGAAAAAAAACTTTTTGTACAGAGGTTTGTACAAACAAAGCTATTTAAAAATTACTGTCATGATAAGTTTACATTACCGTTATATGATACATACTAACGTTAAGTCACCATATATTTGTTAAGTAGGTAGGTGTACTTATGGTAAGAAATATTCCACTAACAAACAAACTAATCTATAGATATTTTCATGCCGGGCGCACATACTCACGCAAAAAACACTTACCACACCTGCCTTCTTTGTAATCACTTAACTCTCTCTCTGTCTATCTCATTCTTCTTTTCGTCTCTGCCTTTTTTATGACTGCACGTAGAATCAGGAGACAGAGAGAGAGAAAAAAAAAGAAAATTTATTGAGCACAAAAAGTTTAGTCCAGAGATTTAGTATTTTTACAGTAACGCACACATTCATACGTCATCACATCATACCATGCCATTAGTCATATTGAGGAAAAACAGCAGGGGATCAGAAGATGCATACTAAATTTTTTTTACTTACACCAGCCAATTTAATTAATTCCGGATTGCCAGTGTGTCTGCAGGCAAAAAAAAATCCAATTTTTTTTTTCTTTTAAGCCTCTAGCAGTCACACCATAAGTTTTAATGAATTTGCTGTTAAAAAGCACACAAAAAAATATTTCCGAAAAATAATGGAGAGCATGCTAGGGGCCAAGCCAAAAAAGCTAATTTTATTTTTTTACTACTCGACACAAACGAAAATTGTAGTGTGTGTGCATAGTCAGAGACAAAGCAGTTATATAGTGGTAGATAGATTCAGAGAAAGTTTCTTACGTAGATTAGATAGCCTGAAATCACGCGCTTTACTAAAACACATAAAATGTATCTACTTTTACTGTTATATTTACACGAGGAGAAAATACTAGTGTGTTTTCATTCTCTTTTTCTTCACCAGTAGAGAGCCTTGTCTTCACCTGATAATGAAACAAAAGGAAAGTGAGGAGAGAGTAAGGAGGAAGGAGAAAAAATGCTTTAATCTCTACGAAAAGCTTTTTTGTTTTGTTGTTGGCCGACTAGTGGTCTGGCAAGAAAGAAATGCCAGTTTGAGGAAGGGAAAAGAAGCGAAAAACGGAAACCAAGTTTTCTACTAGGATATACAACTGGGAAAGTTTTGACCATATCAAAGTACCTTGCACATAAAAAATGATGAATGAGGATAAATATAAGTTTAGAATATGTATGTGTATGTATCTGTTATTATTGCTGTGTGTAAACATGATTCCATTTGTGGAGAAAAAAGAAGAAAACAGCAACTCAACTTGATTGACTTGACGTACGGCCACATCTAGGGTTAATGTACGGTTAGCAGTGGAAAGTAAATAAACAAAATGAAAGTCAAAACTTATGACTACTTCTCAATCATAAAATCAAAAGTAATGGTGCCATTCGCCTTATACACCTTGAATAGAACTAAAATATTCTTTCTGTTGCTGCTTCTGTTGTATGGGTGGCACGCAATCGGGGAAAGAAGAAAAGATAGTATAGTATATACATTACCAAATGATGAGCAAATGATGGTGGACAAAATCAGAAAATTTTCCCAATTTTTTTTTACAGATATGTTAAGTAGATTAATACCTAAGTAAATTATAAAAAATATGTAAGTAGCCACGGCTGAATAGTAAACTTTGCAGCTTTATTTCGGAGCACCACTCTCTGGAGAATTTACTTGCACTAAACCGTGTGTATGTTTTAAACTAATAGTACTACTAGATAAATCAATGCTACCTGTTTTATACGTGACTTATATTGATGCATGATAGGAAAGTGAAAAAAAAACCGAATGTACTAGGATTAACAATGTTAAAAAATAAATGCAAGTAGATTTTCGAAATGTTTATTTTTAAACCGACATTGTTGCAAGCAAAATTAAGTTTTTCCTTCACAAAAAATATAGGAGCAGGTAAAAAATTTGTTGAAAATTTAGCAAAACTTTTATATTTTAAGGTAAAGCGTACTTTTGGGGCATATCGAGATATTGATCGAGATGTCTAGTTAGCCTTCATATATTTTTTTGTTATTCTCTTTAGTTTTAAACCTGAGGCAATTAATCAACTTCCGTGAAGACTATCATTTTTCTGTCTTATTCCTACTACTTTCCCCACAGGAAATTTCACCCTATAAAATTCAATTTACTGTAGAAGCTATCATTAGCATCTCTTCCCGTAAGGTGCTGCTATAAACGTGTAAACTTTCTACTTGATGGTGCACAAATGATTAACCCTGAAAATTAAATTGTACAATTTATATAGAAAACTAATCAGTGTAGGTATATACATAGTTATAAACATGAAAAAAATCAATTAAAATTTTAAGAGAAATAACATGTCTAAAATATAATATATTTATGTAAAAAGATAAACTTTTGTTGCACTGTACAAAAATTGCAACAACAACACCGATAAATCTTGTGAAACACGACAAACACAAAAGCAGCAAAACGTGAAAATTGTGATATGTCATCCTTAATATACGTAATTAAAACTATTTATTAGCCTGATGATGTACGTGAACATTTTCAAAGTGCAGGTTTAGAAAAAGCCACACATTAAGAAAATTTAACAGTAACGAAACATTCAGAAAAAAAGTTGTGTATCAAAACAAAACATTAATTGAGCAATTGGTTATCAAGTGATCGAGCTGATTTACAATGTAATGAAGGTTACCTGTAAATGTCTTAAGAAATATAAAGGTAAATTTTTTCAGTACTCAGTTTGTAAACTGATGTAATTAGCAGTAGACAAATAAATTATTGTATGGAAGTAAATACATTTGTACAAACGACGATTAAAAATATGAGTTGAAGTTAATGTGTGTGCATGCAAAGGATAACTTATACATATACCTATGCAATAAATAATTGTGAACATTGCAAGTACTGATTTTTTTTCTGTAGATATCATTTTTGTCTAGTATTTGAAAAATGTACTGATTTTGCTTTAATATCCGTATTAGTTAAGTAGTTGACTTTATTTATTGTTTTGTTGAACAGCCTTAAATATTTATTACATTACAGATTCAGTCGATTGTCTGTATAATTTTGTAACACATGTAAATAGACAAATATTATACAAATTGTCACAAAATAGCTTTAAAATGATTAACACAGAGTACCGGTGAAACTCGGTGTTTAACAACAGTATAAATTAAAATACTGAAAATCACGCAGAAAATGAAAGCTTTCACTGTTCATAGCTATATGAACGGTCAAGGAAAAATATGTAATAAGGTGATGATAAAATGTGAAAATAAAAAATGAATTTAAAAACTGGGTTCTCTATTGTTTAAATTGTTTTATTAAAATTCATACGGTTAATTAAATATATACACGGAATATAATACTTTTAAATTGCTGCTTATTAATTAGGGAACAGTCTTGTTAATGTGCATGTTAATGTGCAAAGTTTAATGTATTAATATTACAAATAAATCTGTGGCAAAAGTAAACGGCGAAAGTAGTAGCTGGCATGCAAAGTTACACACAGTATAGAAAATCAAGAAGATGACGGTTTAAGCAAGTTTGGTTGAGGCACATTCATCAAATCACAAATTCTATTTCTCAAAGGTCTCAGTTGAGTTACGTCTGTATCCCACCGGGTTTCTGATAATAGTCCCATGACTTCTTCCATGTCTTCGGGAGACATTTCCACACACTCATCTCCATAGGTTATCAGGCTCTCGTACAATTTCTGTGCTGTAATGAGACGTACGCGAGGAAAATTGTGGCACAAGTAAACCATTAGTCTTCTTAGGGAACCCTTTACAACATCAGGAGGACCTTGCAAAAGTTCACAGAGAAGTTCCACTGCTGCTACAATTTTCTCTACGCGAGAAGTATTGACAACTTCTGATTTCACAAGGTTGATTAGTTTAATGCCAAAACTGGGATCTGCAGTCATTAGTGGGGAGAGCACATTTGACTGGAGTAGTTTGGTCATGAACTTGAGGAGGGACAAAGTGACGCGTTCCACTTTTAGGTTGTCTTTAAATATTTGAAGGAGGACTTCTCCAATCCTGATGGTTTCTTGATCACCCATTGCTCCTGATGCGTGGATGTAATTTTTTACAGCGCCATTGGCATCCTTCATCACACTGTCAGAGAGACTTCCACCAGAGACAATGAAACCAGTGAGAATCGGATATGTGAACATGGGAAACTTTAAAAGCTCCACGAATCTTGGGAAGATTTGTGCAGTAGATCGCCAATTACAAGTCTGCACAAACTCTTCAGGAAAAATGGTAAGTAGCTGGGGCCGTTCGGGAATTTGATGTATTGGAGGATCTTTGTGATGGAGGAGGTTGCAAAATATTTTTCCAGCGCGAACACGAATATTATCAATTTTTTCTACTGACTGTTTCGCAATTAAACCAATAATTTTGGCAAACACTGGAGAGTTTAGAGGTGACATCTCGGGATGTTCAGCATTTTTGTATGCAATCGCAAGCTTTTTCGTGAGAACTTTAGTGCAGGCCATAGCAGCTTCCCGAACCCATGAACCAATATCACCACGTTTGTCCGTGGTATAGTCCTCCATGTTTTGCAAAAGGCATTCATATAGTTTGTCAGGTTGCAATAACGAAATGGGAATTCCATTGTCCCAAGTATTAGCATCTTCCAAAATAATTGATTTTTCTTCTAAAATGTTACTAACAGCTCCTATAGCATCCCTTCGGGATTCACACCACAGGTTCGTATCATTTTGAGCTTGGGAGCAATGAAATAGAGCTTCCAAAACTGGAGGAAAGTTCTCCTGAAGAATGCAGTGAGGAAGTTTCCCAAGTGCATTTGAAAAACCTTGTCGCGAAACCATCGAAAGTGTTTTTAAATGAGCAGAATATTCTTCCAGGATGGAGGGAATTGAGGAGTGCTTCAAAGGATTTTGGTAATAATATTCCAAAAAGTAGTAACGGAGACAATCGGTAGCCAGTCTTTTTGTTTTATTATCCATAGTAGGAATGTTATCCAGTAGGAATTTGTATGAAGTTGAGAGAAATTCTTCGTCCTCGTGGAAAGGAATTCTACAAAGAAAAACAAATGACATAGATATTATTATGATAGGATGATGACTAACATCAAGCCGTTGATCAATATCAATAATTTTTTATATTGCCGTTGTTGTGACTGTTTTGTGAGACTTACTTTGCTTGAGCCAAACTTTTGATAAAGAAGCATAGAGCCTGTTTTACTAGTTCATTTCCCTTTGCACCCCCTCGGAACTTTCTCTCCGTAACTGTTGGTATCACCCGTCGTAACTCTTCCAGCATTCCGTCCTCAAAGTTTAACTTGTTAATTTCGTGTAAACTCACCAAAACATGGCCTACACTGTACAAAGCTCCATTACAAGCGAAGGTGTCCATATCCCAGCACACTGGAATCAGTTTGGGAAGCACCACATTTAAAGCATAATCAGGCTCCAATTGACTCAGTTTCCCGAGAGCCTCTGCCGCCAATTCTCGCACCATCCCGTCAAAGTGATTGAATTTCAACTCCAAAAGAACGGTATCTTTGTCACGGAGGCTTTCCAGGAGCTTGCCAATGATTGCCTCGATAGAATCAGAGTACAGGGCCAGTTCTTCGTAATCCACAGACTCGTCCCCATTTACCTCTTTCACTGGTTGAGAGATGGATTTGTTTGTATTGATAGTAGAACCTTGAAGATTCGTCAATAAACTTCTATTTCCACGCTGATACCGCCATGGAGCCACCTTTGTTCGTAGGAAAACCATTCCAATCCTCTGAATTAATTTCGTTCCTGCTTTCCTCAAGATTGTGTCGGATGTTTCAACTTGAGAGTTCATCACAGCCTTAAGGACCCTGTCGGAATACTTGAGGATTTCTTGCCGTTTTGCGTGCTTGAATATTGCAGATAGGGCAGCAAAGGAACCCACTTTTGTGCCAAATGGAGTCTTATCTTGAATGTTGGCACAAGCCCAGTTCATAAATGTATTCATGTATAGTTCCTGCATATCCGGCCGTGTTAAAAATTTTGCAACGAGAAATGGTGCGGCTTGACCAATCTTATTATTAAGAATAAGGCACTTTTTGCAGACATTCATTAATCTAGCTGCTATAGATTGGTCTCCTTTGGCAGAGCTACTACCCTCCACAGGTAATTGGCCATCCAAGAGTTTCAAGTGGAAGGGATTAATCACCAAAATGCTTAACCACATTACCAAGACGTAACCACTTTCCCAGGTGGTTGGGTCGTCCAAATTTTCATTTTCTAAATACGTTAGCACAGGTACCAAATCCGCAATTTCATGTGGCATTCGTCTTACAACTTCTTTTGGGCCACGAACCTTAAAAATCTGCCTCAAGAACTTTAGGCTTAAATGTTTAAGAGCAGGCGAAGCTGTGCGTACTTGAGAAATCAGGAGATTAATTAGCTCTTCAATGTGTCGATCCAAAAGATGAGGTTGTTCTTGATAACGATCAAGAATTCTTTGATACTTCTCGTACACGTTTTCGGACTGCAATTAAAAGTGTAAATAATAACCAGACATTTAAAATTTTGTGAAGGATCGAGGAGGTTAGTGATACTGATACTGCATTATAATAAATTCATCATTACAACTGTAATATCCATGTAGATTTGAGGTAACGAGTTCAAAATCTCCTCCACCTCATCCTTCTCACGGAACATATCCAAAGCACAACCTAGCCCCAGTGGAAATTCATCTTCAGCAAACGCGTCATCCATGTTCTCCAACTCCACCAAACTTTGACGAGACCCTTTACTCATCTTTTTACGTTGACCTAAGGATATCGGCTACCGCACTAAATTGGAATGGACCACTACTAATGTACCTTTGGTTGAATTGAACACCTGTCAACACAACACTGCAAAATGACAGTTACCACCAATTATATTCAGGTCGCAGGTTCTTTTTCAATCAATTGCTCCCTGTTTTAAAACGTTTGTGTTGTTGTGTGCGCCAATGTCATCCAAATGTCATAAATCTAATGTGAAGAGCAACCGAAAATGTGTGAGAGAATGAACACCAACTGGAAGTAGAAGTTATAAGAGTTTCCTCATAGATAGATTGTCATCTGTTCAATAGCTAGTTCGATTCGATATTCATGTGTACTGTTTTTTATGCATCATGCATCCCACACACATTGAGTCATCTTGCAACATCAATATCATCATCATCATGGTTCAACTTTCAACAACCAACCTAACCGGCGAGGCGAGAGGAGATGAGATGAGATCATAATAATACATTATTTTCAAAACAGCAGGCAGAGCAGCGGCAGCGCCACACTCCAGCAGCCCACATATACACAAAGCAACAAAGGGTGGACGGTGGATCGGATTCGGTTCGGATGATGTTAAATTGAACAGCAGCGTTTGAGAAGAAAATTATGTTAAAAACTACAATACTCTAAAGTCTACACCCACTTCCTTGATTGTATCTGCTTGATGTAGATTGTATTGAATTGGAAACGCTTTTGCAAACCAACGTGGAAATTAGGATGTCTGCAATCTGCAATATCTGCATTTACAAGTCGTGAAAAGTTGGAAGTAGCGAAGCGGACAGTTAACTGCTTTTAAAAGGATGCAATATGCATGCAAATTTCAAAACTAACCTGCATTGATAGGTGTAACGTAAGATGTACCGTACCATATACCCAAATTAATTAAATTGTACTAAAGACGGAAAAATGTCATTTTTAGAAGCGAGTAAACTTTCATGTCTTGTCAACCTTTCCCCACCTAGTGCAGAGCAGAGTAAAACTCACAATTTTTCATAATTTACATTATCAACGATTCGTGTTTTGTTAACGCTCATCAAGTGGACATGCTCATTAAAGCGTAGAAAAATAAGATAAACCACATCTCTAGTGTTTCTGATATATTATATTTTCCCAATCATTTATGCTCACCATCACCAATGGCTTCTGGAAAGGACAATGTGTACTTTTTGGAGGAAGGAACTTGTTCCTACTCTACTCCTAGCTCTACTGCTGCCTCCATTGTAAGGTTTGTCAGTTTGAAATCTGAATGAAAAGAAACTCAAACTATCAATCCAAAGAGGTGTGTGTAGCTTTCCAATGTAAAAATGCAAATTTTTATTTCAGTGACGGCACCCAGAAAAACAAAGAGGATGTAAATTTTTCTTCTTCAAGGCCAGGATGCGGCAAGAGGATTGCAGTCGGACAAGGGGAAAACGCCCGCCGCTATGAAGTATATCTTCCAGGATATCACGATTTCGATGATTTGACACTAGATTCATGTGCTGACGAAATTGAAAGAGATGCCGAGTCTGTTTTTGATTTATACAGGCTTCAAAAGAAATTCGAAAATTCTCAAAATCTCAAATTTCAAGTTGAAACGTTGATAACGTTCGGAATTTATGATTTGAAGCAAACAAATTCAGAAAGTATCAAAATAGCCGTTGAAGAGGCAAAGACCGAACTTCAAAAGGATGATGATGCATCTATGAAAATTTTGATGGATCAGTATGTGCTAGTTAATGGTCGGCACTACACAAACTTGTCCCTGTTGGAAAAGGAAGGAAAGCCCTATGAAAATGCCAAGAGAGCAATTTTGGAACTTGTTGAAAACGCAGAAAAAAACATTCTGGAAGAGGTGCAATCTGGGAGATTGAATTTGAACAGTGATAACAAAGACGGTCAAGTTTCAATTGACCTCCGGCATCTGCTAAGACAGCTTGATGAGCTCATTGTGAAAGAGATAGATCAAATTTGGAAGATGGAAGAGCGGAATAACAGGTTCAGGAGGACTGCGGTTAAGGAGAAGGTGGCCGCTGTGGCCAGTGTCGCAGTTCCATTACGGCAACTACAAACGGAAGGAGCTTTGGACGTTTGTTCTGGAAAAACAGATTACCAGCAGCCAGCCATTCAGGAAACAAATCAAGGGGATTCACGCGCGGAAAACTTTTCCGACGCTGTTACTCTCGAGGTATGCAGAAAGTTTTTCAATTGATCCGTTTATTAAATTTCATGCTACCTTAAATGTAAAAAAAATGTATTCAAATCAAATCGTATATGTGCAGCTGAACTTTATTGACTTTGGCTACACCGTTACCATACCCAATACCAAAAGTGGGACACTACCTCCATTGTTGTACCCACTTCCTCCTCCACCAAGTTCAGGGGGGATTGTTATTAATTGTCGCCTACGGCCCGGAAAATTTTTGACTAACCCGAAAGAAGTTCATTCCATAGTTGACGCCGTCCTTAACATGGCCAAAGAATTACGAGTCAACTTTCACTCCTCCTCGAAAGAAAATGTAAGAACGTTTCTTCATGCATGCATGCATACCTATTATACTGTTAATTTTTAGGAAAAATAACTAATATAATTGAAAAATATGCTTAACTGCATTCAGGTAACCACCATATGGGAAGTGTCTGTACAATTTCGCGAGGGTAGAGTGGGAAGGTGGATAAGTCTTCGGGACGAAGTGCAAAAGATTATTGCAAAGAGAAGAAATACTTGTGTAGATGAAGACGAAGATTCTGATGACGCACTGGATATTCTTTCATATTATATGGGAACAACGGATATTTAATGCTTGTTGACAAGTATTGTAAAAATGTAAAGTGAAGAGTTTAATGGTAGATGAATACTTTTACTTTTTATTACACACTAATCCTACGTATATAGGATATTGATATGACAAAGCATGTAGTACATATTGAATTTACTGCTGTGAATGATTAATTAGCAGATTGAATAAATTTTCATACCCGATGCTCTCCGTTTCTATATTCCTATTTTGTGCGTTGTGTGTGATTTTTTAAGCTCGCTTGCTGTACTATATTTATTGTGTGAAGATGTGCATTACATTATATTGCATAAATCTATAGAATTGGAATTCTTCCAAAATTTTCTGACCAACTACTCTTCTTTGGCCTTTGAGGATGTGATGAATGCCACACTGTCATCTTGTACTTCCTCCACAAATCCCTCTCCTCGAAGTGCCTTCTCCTCTTCCTCCAACTCGGCTTGAGTCAGCAACCGTTTACCTGGCGTGGGCTCATCATTTTCACTGTTGTCCTTTATCCTTCCCTTACGTGAGAAGCCAATCATACTTCCCAAAGCAATTGTACTCAATGCACCAAGTATGTTCAAGATACGAAGAATGGGCCACAAATGAAGAAAGTTTGAAAGTAAGTATAAGCCAATCTGATTTAATCGATCCAAGCTAGCTGACTAAAAGATGAAGGCAAAGCATGATTTTTACAAATGAGATCACTATTATATTGTACTTCATATCTTAAAATAAGTCTACTTGCCAGTTCTATCCAAGCAAACGGTATCATTGCCCGAGATGTGTTTTGAAATGTAGGCATCGCTTGCCAGTTTACTATAAGTAGGTTAACATTAAAAGTTAAGAGGCTAAAATAATTTCAAACTATGAGTTATTTGTACTTTCATTTTTTTTAAATACCCAGCTCGATGGAGAATTGAAGTCGAATTTGTGCTTCCACAGTAGCTCCAGTTAGCTATAAAAATGGGTAAAAATGTATTTAAATGTCTTCTTTTTACTATATGTCATACATTTGCATAACATCATTTGGAAATAATTACTGGGTGAATATCTAGTTTTGATTGATGTTTCCGTGCGTCCGGATTAAGACCCCTGACTCCCTTCAGTAGTTCTCGGTCAGCTTCGAGAAAGTGTGGCTTTGTAAGTTGAACAGGAGCACCTGCAGTTCATGATATAAAAAGATATACACAAACAATTGGCCACATTACATTCAAACTCTCATTTCATTCAAAATTCAAACCCTGAAAACAAGCCGTCAAACTTTCCAGTCCAGTGACATCACACTTCATTGGATCCTCCTTGGGACAGAAACACCATTTATCAGGATTCTCAACCACGCTTTCAATCTGTGGCAGCGTATATCTTGCAACATGAATCCCTTCCGTTTCTGCATCAAACAAATACTGCCAACGCACAGATCGACAGATTTCAGGTACAAATGCGTACAGTTCCGTCTCCCCAGGTACTATAAATGGCGGATTGAATGTGCCATCAGAACCGTTGATAGCGTTGCACGTGTCACCCTTGTACATGTCCAGTTTACGCTGTCCATTTCGAATGCTGTAGATTTTTGCAAACTGTTGAGAATCTTTTCGACCAGAATATACTTCCCAGTACCCATCATCTGAGCCGTTTTTCTGCAAGTCGCAACGAAAAATAAAGAAGCGTACATACGTCAATATTGTCAATATGGTATGGTGGGGTGAATTGAGAATCACAATTTTTTTCATACATTTTTTAACAAGGCAAACATTCCATCTTTGTAGTCCTCAGGGAATTCAATTTCTCCTGCTTGTTGTACCATTGGATCATTAACTAGGTCCACGTATGTTTGAATAGATATTTTTGTTGTACCATTGGATCATTAACTAGGTCCACGTATGTTTGAATAGATATCCCATCAAATAGAATGTCCTTCACTTTCACCGTTCTTGTTAGTGTTTCTCCGCGCTCTGCCAGCATTTGGTCCAGTGTTTCAAGAACAAATTCTAAGTCGGTGAAATCGTTTGCCATGTGGGATACCGCCTGTTGTTACAAACCATTAGGAAAATTACCAAAACCTTATCAGATCAGTCACACACATTATGCATAATAATAGTGCAATTTTTTATTTATATTATGCATGGCTTTACGATAAACAGAACATTCATCATTGTCACTTCATCCTGATCACTTCCTTTTGACAATGATGGCTCAAAGTAGAATGTTCGATTTTGTTTGTACTTGACCGTGTCTCGGGTTGAATTTTTGGTGATATCAAACTTTTCCATGTCCACAAGGTAGGTATAAGGACCCATCTCCCTTAACATAGGCTTACCTCCCTGCATGATTTCATCAGGATTACTTACGTTGAACAAGTAGAACTTCATGTAGATTGGAACGGGAAGGGTTTGCCATAGCTTGAATACTGGAGAGCTTTTGGTGATTCGGAACAGCTATAAAAATGATTATGAAAAATTCATTGACGTTTATGAGTTTGATTGATCGTTTGCAGTATTTTATAATTTTGTTTATTCTTTAATGCATCATGCTCTCCAAACAAACCTTCTTTATGCCCAGATTCAGAAAGAAATCAAAACCTCCAGCAACCAGGAAAATGGCACCGACCAAATGCACACATCCACAGTAGATGACAAACTGGTGGAATGTGTCAGACGCTATGAATTTCCGAAGATTCATTTTTGTGATTACTTTCCCACTGAATGACCTACGGGTTCAGTGGAGAGAAACCAGTTGTTCTAAGAAATGTTTCGAACCATGGAATGAAGCTTGTTAAAAAGTCTTTGATCATTTCAAGATTAAAAGCGTCCAAAATTCTACGCATTATATTAATATGGGCTTTCAATTTTCATTTATTGGAAAATTATATGATGATGGGAAAAATTGCGAAATACTTTGGAAAATATTTAAAATATTTATGTCATATCGCCAAATCAATTGAGCACTAGAACCAGCAAAATTGTTTTGAGAAATTGATTTTTGAAATCACAATTCCTCTACAATGTCAGCTCTTTGAAATCAGGCAAGCCATAATAATAAAATCGATTTTTTTCAACCAAACTAAAAATTGTGCTTGACAAAACGTTACATCCATACATTACATTAGCATCAAAATCAATAACTTCAATTTTTTTCTCATTTCAGAACTAATACAATTTTAAGCTTATAATATAAAGTCATAAGTCAAATGCATGCATTTTGAGGATAAAAGAAGCCAAAGGTGGATCATTAAATTTGTTCCACATACTCCATAAGCTGATAATATTACACATTACATTCTTCGGGGACTGGCTTTAGCTTCGTAAAGAAAAATAATACCCCACACCATCATAAAAAAGGGCACACAAAAACACCAGCTAAAGTTTGCAAACGTGCATGTGACATTGTGGAAAAAGAGGGCGCTTATTTTTTTTATTGTATAGAAACTCATAAGAAAACGTGCCAATATGAAATTATAATATTATGCTTCCCTCTGCAAGGTTTTTGTCCTTGCCGAATATGTAAAACTTTTTAATTTCTATTCTGCAAAACCAACATTCTTATGACCCTTTTAAAAAAAATCTTGGGGTGCTGAATGTGGGATTGATCATAAATCACAGCTTGTAATTATTGGACATGCTGAGTCATATATACTTCCACAAGAAGTGTGCACCACCACCAGCTCAAATATCATACTCTCTTATAACATGAGTAAATAAAACAATGTTATTAATATTCCTATATAAGACTCAATGTAAAATGTACAACAATCCGCGTAATTTCCGTTTTTCATGCTTTCCTCCTCCACATTTTTTGTAAAGTTCTTTTCTCTCACATTCTCTCTCTCTCTCTCTCTCTGTTTGTATTCCCGAACTAATCCGAAAGATTTCCGACCACTTTCTCTTATTTAGGACAAAGCCAAAGATTCCGTTGTTGGTAGGTACCGGCAAGTCTGCATTTTACCGCATTGCTGCTGCATCCATATCAATAATACCATTTGGCCATCTCCATAAACTTTTTTTTCACTTTGCTTTTCCTCTCAACATTCCATTCCACATCTACTCAAACGCATGGACAACCTCACTGCTGAAGTGAAGTAAGTAAAAAGACCTATGGAATGGGCACTTTCTTTTTTTATTCTATTACAACAGCATTACAATATATTATAAAAGATTACATACTTTGTTAAAACACAAGTCCCAGCCCTAGCAGCACAGCGGAAAGCAAACTAACCCCCGAGAAAACGAGAAAGTAGAGAGAATGCATGCAAAATAACAATATGAAATGTTTCTTTCTGTTGTAGTAAGTAACCCGTAATATAATAATAATACATTTAGTACACAAATATTTCATGAATAGTGCATACTATGTAGTAGCAGTCCAGTCCAGCTCAGTTTGTCGTTGTCGTTGTCGTCGTTGTTTTCTCTGATGAGATGCCTTCTGAGTGAATGAAGCTGTGCTGCTGAGGATTGTGCTGAAATTTTTTTCTGCTGCGTCACTTTTCTGCTCCCTGTGAAGAGTTAGCCAAAGCCAAGCCAAAAATAGAAATCATTTTCCCAACAAAAGTGAGCATACAAAAATCACAAAAGTTTCTTTCAGAAACAATAATTAAAAAGGTGTTAACTAGTTTTTTGTTTAAATTGTGCATATTTAATACAGTGTGTCAATAATTGTTTAACTTGTGGTGTTTTTGAAATGAGGACTGTGTTTTATTCTCCTGTGGTTATGTAGCAGCGTCAACGTCAGCAAAAACAGCAACCGAAAATCATAGTACCTGCAATCTAATTATTGTTATTATTATGATACTTATTAATTATAAGTATATGGTGCAGCAGTAGAAGAGCACAATAATTGATTCACATTTAAACTCATTTCTCTGTGATACATTCAATATATCCCGATACATACACTGAACGAACTAATTGCCTTACATACATACGTTGCTTACTGGCAGAGAAATCCAGTATATACCTAAATACATATACATATAGTAGCTACATAATATACGTATATCGCATACTTCTTGCTGAAACGATTTGGACTTTCTCCAAAGAAAAGGAATTAAGGGAAGTTCTTGCAAACAAGCATAAAAATGGCGTAAGTTTATCCAATAAGGAATTGCAGCAAGCGACTACTACATAATTTAGTGCAGATTTGCTTTTTACATAATTTCGAGTTGAGAGCTGGGGCATTTTGATATTTAAAAAAAAAAACTTTAGTTGAGATGCAATCTTTATTGCTAATAATATTCTAGAGATCAAGATGTTGAAAAGGGACCAGAGGGCGAAGAAGGGGGTGAGCCAAAGGAGCCCCTTCCAGAAAGAAAAAAGACTTACCAGCAGGTTGCAGCAGAGCAACGGTTGAAACACACGCAAAGACAAGTAGATGAGGTAGGAGAAAAACCTTGTTAATGTAAAATACGAAGAAAATTCATGTTTACAATGCAACCACGCAAACAGCTCAAGGGTATTTTTTCATCATTGTTTGTTTAGGTGGTAGAGATTATGAAAGAAAACGTGGAAAAAGTGCTGGAAAGAGATCAGAAACTGAGCGAGTTGGAGTACCAAGCAGGTAACCGGAAAGAATGAATTCACACCTTGTCAAACATTAATCTTGATTACAAGACATGAGATCGTTTGCAACTTTTTTGTTTTCGTGGCCATATTTTTTTTAGAAAAACTGCAGGAAGGTGCATCCATGTTTGAGAAGCAGGCGGGTGCTCTGAAAAACAAATTCTGGTTGGAAAACATGAAGGTAAAGAGCGGCTAAGTTTTATATACAATTATTACTAGTTTGTTAATTGCTAAAAAAAGAACGTTTTCTTTTTTTAACTCAAACTAACACTAATATTTTAAGAGATTCTTTCATTTATTTATGATTGCAGATGATTATCATAATGGCAATCATGGGATTGATAGTTGTGGGCATTCTCTATCTCAAGTATTTCCAGTAGAATGATGGGCAGTGTGTATAGATAACCACTACAAAAAATATGTAATATGCCTAGAGTAATTAATATAAACGTAAAACGAGAATGAAAATGATAAATGTCAAAATGGTAACTCACCGACGAAGTTAGTAATTTAGGTAACACGTTATATAGAGATACACATAAAACATACGTACATATAAATCCATAACACATCTAATTGCCTACTATACACTATTACTGAGATTTTGTCCAATGTAGCATATATTCAATCCATCTTTTTGTGGAAGTGGGTTGTCTTACAAAAATGTACAGAAACGCACATTGAAAAGTACACTTTTACAAAGTATCTGAATTTCTTACACAATGAATGTAGACATGTTTTACATGCATTGAATGATTCGATTCGAATCAAAGTGTAACAATGTGCACTAAAATCATGCATGATCATTGCAAATGGTGCGATTTTGACGAACGATGATATCATTTCCGATTGTGATTTAACCCGACATCACAGAATTTTGGAAAAATCAACTATCTGCGTTCATTCATTGGGTTGTGTAAACGAGTTACTTCTGGAAAAAGGGATTGAAGCTATACAATTTGGATAAAGCTTAAACCGGTCGCATATTTAGAATTGTTTGTCTGCCTCTTCTAACTCCATTTTACTCCGATTCACTCTTTTATCTAATTCTCATCTTATAATCTCTAGTTATTGACTTCTACACTTCTTTCACTTTGTTAGGATAAAACGGATACGCGCATAGTTTTCTCTTCGTCTAATCTTCATGTCAAAAATTCTCATCGCTTTTTAAATAATGTTTTTCTTCAATTTTTCGTCAAAAACGTGTGCATTAATTCTTGTGAAAAAAACAAACGAAAAAATAGTTTGAGATATTATGATAAACGAGATATATATATACATAAGTAGGTACATAGTAGTAGGTACGTAGTAACATGAACAAAAACCTAATTGAAAAAGTAGCTTTTCTGAAAACTGACACAAAATAACTAAATTTAAAGTCTATCATACAGCCAGAATACTTTTCTTCCTTGATAATTCCAGCATATATATGAATACCACACACATAAAAACATACATAAACGAGTTAACCACAATTAACGAGTTTAAAAAATTTATGTGATTTATTACCGTTCGAATTTAAAAAAAGATGACACATTTTTCCGTTTAAACTATTAACTATATGAATAGGTAGTATATTACTTGGTTAAACTGCTGCTCAAGAACAGAATAACAATGACATGAGGGATAAGATCATCGAGACAAATATATGCCTCATCTCTCTCTTTCACGCACGGTATGTATTTCACACAAAAAAATATACTAAAATTGTGAAAATTGATGATAGCATTTTTGAAGTATAGAAAATATAAAAATATAACAGTTATTAACTTTGATAAAATAGAATATTATTGAAATATGTGTGTATGCGTATTTTGGCTCCAACAGGTTATTATTAGAGGTTTCAGAAACTTTTCAAACATTTGTTTCAAAATTTGAATGAAAACCTGTTGTTGCAGCATCCCACGTCAGAATTTCCGATCAATGATTTTCTTTAATTGAAATTTATCAAAAAAGATTAAAATTTGTATTTTGACAAAAGTATAATTTCCTTTGCAATGAACTTAATGATGAATTGTCAGTTACGCACACATTTGAAATTATCCCATTATATTTTATGCTTCCATTTAAACGGCATATAGAGAAATTTAATGTGTGTGGAATGCGTAAGAGTTTAAAATAATGTAAAATTGAAATATCAAGCTCAATGTAAAAAAATGTACGCAGGTTTCTTTCGGAACGAACATTTGTTCAGTCGAGTTAGTGATGATGATGATATTACACGAAAATTTATTAAAATTATTTAATTGTAACAATATTGTATTTATTATGCCTACTTAAAATAAATTATATTTAGTACAGAACAGCAGGCAGCTAGTTAATGAAATAAAAACAAATTCGTTAATTGTTTCTCCTATAATTATGTACTACTGTCTCTTGCTCTTGAGTACGTTATCTAATTAATAGTTCTCTCACTAACGAAAAGACTAACGGAACATCATTTGTTTGGGAAACGGGACCTGTCACTATAAATTGTTCACTTTAATTTTTTCTAGAATGAAAGAGTAATGAATGCAATTTTTCTTCCTGGAATGAGATGCCTTTTTCATCAAACTAATTCTTGTCTTGTCAACTTTTTACTGTTATTATAAATTATAAACACTACTACTCACACTTACATGACTTATATAACTTGACGATGATAATAATTAAATTTTAAGACGTATAAAAAGATTCCTGTCATTGCTGCTCGTTTTTTCATGCATGTTTCATTCAACGTAAATAATGTATTGTACATATAGTATATATACTGTGATGATGTGATGAATAATCAGTTGTTATTTTAGTCATAAATAAATTTATAGAAATAATTCATCTCAAAGTTTCAGCAACAATTTTTACTAAACTTATTAACACACTGTATATATGACTTTCCAATATGACTACTACAAAATTAACTGCATTTTGTTATGTGATCACTTGTATGATTAATTATGATAAACAAAAGTTACTTATTGATTCTTATTAATAATACTGTCTCGGAGATCCATGATCCATCCATGATTTTTAAAAAACGTATTTGTTGTTGTCAAAAAATAAAGTTAATTAACCATAAAAGTAATCAAACTTATTTCCTTACTCTCTCTCTCACACACACACAAGCAAATGCATGAAAAAATAAAATATTATAATGCACGGTGCACTTTTGTGAAAATTGAGAAAACATTTTTTATTTGCACGAATGTTTGTCATGCATAGTACATAAAATATGTACATACTTTCTCCAACTCTTTTTGCATCATCATCATCATCTCATCTCATCATGATCTTTTTAGTCAGCATCCTCTTCCTGACTAAATATTTATGCATCCAATACCTACCAATTTCCACTGTGTAGTCACTATCAGATCACATGCATCAATCACCACAACGTAAAACTTACTGGAAAAAAAAGGAAAGGATGGGCTCCAGCCAGATACATTTTTTATATGGCTGACGACTTTCCATGTAACACTATCATACCATATTAGCTTTGCCCTTTCGCTTTACTCCCTCTCTCTCTCTCTCTCTTGCTACCTTGGTTATTGGTGAATTGAACTGACGCACATCTGGAATAGAGGGGAAAGCTGCGCTACTGAATATAATATTTTTTCTGGTGCAAAAAATAAGAAAGCGAAGGGAAATCGATCCATTCCCAGCTTTATACCACCTCCACACAACAACCACCTTTTATGTATACCCCAAAATGTCTCTTCTACCATCTTTTATAGCCAAAGCAACAACAACAAATAGCTTTAATCTGTAGTTTCTCCTATAAGCAAGCAGGAAAAAGTGCTTTCCTTTTGTATACACACAAGTCAAGCCATATGACATGGTTCCTTCTGCTTCTACGTATAGTAGTACATGCATACGTATATACCTATAATAAGCACATATTATGGTGAAGCCAGGTCATTCCATAAAAAAGTAAAACAGCAATATCAGTGGTAACTTGAAAGCATATATTGAATAAAGATTCAAGTTATGTTACGTCCATAATTGTTTATATGAGCCATTGCAATAATTAGTGTGCTTATGTGCATGTGCGCAAGAAGGTATTATATAAGTTATACATCTACTTTATAAACAATTTAGCCTTACAGAAAAAAAGTATTTTCTCCAGCAAAGTCTTTTAGCAAGACATAAAAGGCGTACCTATGTATCCATCTATTTACCTATAATAGCTCCCTCTCTCTCTACACACACAGTGTACTATGTAACGACAGCGTTAAAAAAAAGCAACCACTTGAATTGGATTGGAGAAGAGACGGAGACGAGGGTAAAAGTTGTTACACAGAAGAAAGGAAGCTGACACATTTTCCTTTGAAGTAAACTCCTTTCCTTGCAAAATTTTTCTTGTTTTGCTTACACATGTCCCTATTCCACATTTCTCTACTGTGTGCTCCCTTCACTCACATATGTGCGGAATACTAGATACAATATACCCAGCTTATATGCAATAATATAAGCCTAGCTGTCTGTTGTAATAATAGTATTATAGCAGCAACTATTTTAATAAATCAAGTAAATGAAATAGCTTCAGCTACCAGCTAGCAAACTACTACTACTACTTCTCTTACCAACCACCGAGATTCATTTTTCTCTCCTTTTCCTCTCTCTCCTGCCTTTTCCTATTGTCTTTTTGTGTCGTCCATTGTGAGTGAGTCAGTGAATAAAAAACGTATTATTACATAGTCAGTCTTCTTCTCTCTCTCTCTCACTTTAGCCTTCGTCTCAGTTGTCTCTACAGTTTTCCAACTCTTTAGAGAGCTATTTCTCTGCTTCCTTGATTAGTAACAGTAAAAAGTGCTATTGGTTTGTTTGGTAGTAGTGTACATAGGTATGCATGCATACTATACACTTATTATTATAGCGGACAGAGACAGCCATACGAATATTTGAAGGAACAAAATATCTCTTTAAAGTTAGTAAAAAATAATATATACATTTTATTTTTAATAATTTGCTATCATTATGTATGTACACTTGCCACATCAAAAATACCAGCTCAATGAAGCTTAGTAAGTAAGCAGCGGAAGCAATAGTAGTAGCAACAGAAGCAGTAGCCACCACCACGCAAAAAAAAAGAGATATACACACAAGGGCAGTGTCATTCAATTTTGCTTACGTATCTATGAATGCACTAGTTTTCCTGTGAAAAATGGTGAATGGTGGTGGTGGTGGTGGATTCTCTTTTCCATCTCTCATTATTACTGTGTTACTGCAACTGAAGCTGATTTTTTTTTTCTAAAGAGAATGGCGAAAGCTTGAATTGAAAAATATATATATAATAGAAAGAAGGAAAGAGAGAACAGAGTAGCATTATACTTAATAAGATTTTGTTGCTGTTGCTGCTGATATACTGTTTTTGTTCATCACTGTCGTCATCTTCTACATCATCATCGTCAATACTATAATTTACTCCTTCTGCTTTCGCCTTTGAATCCAGTTTTAATTCTGAAGGAAATAGAGCCATTCTTTTAATTCTGCAGTCAAGTCAAATTGATAATATTGTTGCTACTGCTGCTGTTCAGTTGAGACTTGGGAGAAATTATATTTACTCCTAATTATTATTACTAGATAGTTTCTCTTTCTCCCTTTTTTTTGAAAGGGCTAAGCGGACGAGCTGTGATTTTGTTTAGGGAGAGAACAGGGATAATTTTTACATTATTATTATATTAAGTTGTTATTTTGGTAGATAAAATTAAGCTCAATTTCAAATAAGCCTTCTACGCTAGCGGACGAGCTGTGATTTTGTTTAGGGAGAGAACAGGGATAATTTTTACATTATTATTATATTAAGTTGTTATTTTGGTAGATAAAATTAAGCTCAATTTCAAAGAAGCCTTCTACGCGGAAAAAAAGTGAACTTTAGATTGCAATAATCATGAGGTAAGAAAATAACTTTATTTTACACACAATTTTATCTGTTTCAATACTGATAAAGTCCTTACTTATCATTCATCCTGATTAAACTTTGAATTCACTGTAAATTATTTGAGCATGTATGAATTATCATTTACATTAAAATTATCAACAGTGCCGATCCAGATTTGGAAGCTGGGCCTGATGGGGATGGGGAGCCTATGCCAGAGAGAAAAAGGACACCCCAGCAAATTGCCNTTAAACTTTGAATTCACTGTAAATTATTTGAGCATGTATGAATTATCATTTACATTAAAATTATCAACAGTGCCGATCCAGATTTGGAAGCTGGGCCTGATGGGGATGGGGAGCCTATGCCAGAGAGAAAAAGGACACCCCAGCAAATTGCCGCAGAACAGCGTTTGAAACATACACAGAAGCAAGTAGACGAGGTATAATAGATATCATAATATTATTTTACACTAGCACATTATTTGCATTACCTGGGACCCATATGTAATTCATAGCGAATTTTATGATGAACTTGAAATGGGACTATGAATGGCATTGACTTTTTAGGTGGTGGATATCATGAGAACGAATGTAGAAAAAGTACTTGAAAGAGATTCAAAATTGGCTGAACTGGACTATCGATCTGGTAAGATGACATAAAAATAATATGCTTGAGATCTATTTAGTATATAAAAAAAATATTTACTTGCCACCCGTCAAAGAATATTTGTCAGAAATATTTATACACCTCACATACTACATTATGAAAATTCCTTTTATACCCATTTATTCAACTTTTGATTGACACTTTGACGCATATTAAATACAATGGGCACAAAATACTTATACATTCTTAAAAGTGAAGCGTTGTCAGGTTGAATGATTTATTGAAAATGTGAAGGGTACATATTATCGTTAATTTTAATTGAGCACAGCTTTGATTACGTTTCGCTGAAACTAAGATGGAAGTGCAATTCTCAATGTCAATAATGATGAGTATTGGGAATATGCGTTGCTGCTGCCTGAAATGAACAATAAAATGGCACTGCTGATCTTGGTAAGATGAAGTCTACACGTCCTCGCAATTTCCTCATTGATACAGTCTCATGGAATGCCGAGAATGCTCTTTAATACTACAATCTTTTAACAAAACCACTAAACAAACAACATTGTACACGCTCTCGACATTACACAATAACTTTAGCATAAAAGTGGGAGAAAGTACTTGTAGCAGATTGCAACATGTGCATAAACAAATCTCAAAATGTTATATAGTTTGGAATAAAAGGATATTTGGACATATCTCCAGTATGAAGTTACAAAAGTAGGTATTTGTGACTCAGTTGACGATGACCGAAATAATATATTGACAAATGCTGACTACATTGTTAAAGGAAATTTTATTACTAAACAAAGCTAACATTTTTTTTGAAATTAAACAAGAAAGCCTTTCAAATCATTGCACTGTAACAAATAACACAATTTGACACCACGCCATAGTATATGTTATACGTCAAACTACATTTAACTACATGCGCGGTGGGTCAGTATCTACTATAGATTGCATTAGCACCTTTGAAAAAATGCGTCAGACAATCAGAATATAGAGCTGGCCATTCAGCACAATAGTGCTCAATAGATATAGTGTGAATTTGAAGTGGTGACACTATCCATACTTTTAAGATTTTTCAGTAGAGGTATAATTATCAGTTAAATAATATAACAACACACCAATTTTATGAGTTTCTGTCTATATTTTTATTCCTGGTATTATCACCTTAGAATACGTACTTTTGATACATATTATCGATTATCAAATCTGTACAAAGATAAGTGGAACAATCATCCATTTAAAAGCAGTTTTATGGTAGCAAAGATGTTCAATCGCAGACTATGTTCGACTCAGATAGTTCCATTCCGGTCCTGTTCCTATTTCATAAGGCAATTCAACAGTATCATAATATCCTACTTTTCAAACATAGAACATCATTGGGTACAGTAGTATATGGGGTTGAAAAAATATGCAATAATCCAATTCTTCCCATGCAATTTATTGTCTTGTCTATACACAACATGACCCTTCCACAATACACACGTACAAATTTTTGCGTATATAGAAAACTAATGTGATAACTCGCAATGTGAATGGACACCGAAAATTTAGACAAGCTTGACCCAGTTACCAACATTATAAACTTTCTAGAGTTAGATACGCATGGAAGCTTAACAGCTTAACATTACATGTGTATGTACATATCAACATTTAACCAAAAAAATCAAGTAACAATGGCATGATTTTTTCCATTATATATATCTATCAGCAATCATAACAACATTTAATATTTTTTTTTACATGAAACAGTTTGCAGGAGAATCTGCTGCTGTTATGTTGACTTGGTCAAATGAAAACGTGCCTCTAGTAATGATAAGTGACAATGATAAGATTTTATCACCAGAAAATACAAACCTATATGTCTTTTCTGCCTTAACCTATGTAACTTGAACTCGATCATTCGGCCAAGTCAATCAAAATATTTGCTAGCAGATTAAATAACTGTAACTTGTCCCTTTCTCATGCAGACAAACTACAGGAAGGTGCTTCAATGTTCGAAAAACAGGCGGGTGCTTTGAAGAACAAATTTTGGTTGGAGAATATGAAGGTACAGTTTTGAGATTTATTATTATTATTTAGCTCAATTTGTCATCTTGAACAACCAGCTCCAGTTTGTGGTGCAATCTTGCTGACAACTTATATGTGCTTTCCTATTCCCCACAGATGATGATTATCATGGGCATCATCGGCCTCATCGTTCTTGTCATGATGTACTACAAATTCTTCGCGGAATAAATTATGTCATCTCTCACCACGGAAAAAAATTGCAAGGACAAGGAAAAAAAAGTTATTACTATTCATTCCTACTACATCACAGTATGAAAAAAAACCATAGCTTATATATTACTCCTATATATTACTACATACATACTACTACATTTCTTCAGATTGATACATATGATTATACAATTTAACAACCAACAACCAAACCAAAAAACCAACTAACACAGCAGAAGCGAGACTATCATATCAAAAACAAGAAACAAAAAACACTAACATCTTTTACCAAAAAGAGAAACAGAGATATACTACTATTACTAGTTAGAAATTCCCTATACGCAAATAATGCAATTGCATTGCACCAGATGGAAAAAAAGAGAGATGATTATTTCGTTTTCTTAAAAAGTAAGAAGAAAACGTGTTTTATTTTCACGTTTTCCTTCTCTTACTCAACAACATCATCATCACATCTCCCTCCCAAGCAGATTTCTCACCACCACACACGGCACCGCAGAGAGGACATCCATCTTATCATTAAAAATGCATGCATTTCTTCATGTGTAGGGTTTTCTTACTTTTTATAGTAATATATAATACGACTAAAGGATATGTTATTCTTGTACTTCGAAAAAAAACATTTCTCTACCTATCTACTACATACGTGTGTACTTAAATACATGGTTTTTTCCCATTGTCGTCACCTACTCCTCTGTAACAAACACTTTATTTCTGACTACCTACCCACCTACTTACCCATCTACCTACCTACATCATCTACATTACATAAATATTTATCAAGTCAACAGGAGAAAGTGCGAGGAAAATATTCGTGTCGTGCTTCAAACCTTTTTAAGGATACATTCCACGTTTTCAGGTGCGATAGAAGTCGATCATCTTAAAATATCATGTCTCATGTTGATTACATTGCATGACGATGGTGGTGGTGGTAGGTATACAAAAAAAATAAATTGGAAGGAATGAAGAAAGGAATATGACTACTACAGTATATACAGTTACAGTTTTAGGTACTATACAAAATGGAATTTTAGATACCAATGTATTTAAGCTTTCTATGAAAAAAAATCCGAAAATAGTTTTATGCGTAGTTTACTTTTACTTACATGCATACTTACATTACTTGAGAGAAAAAGTACGGTGGCCCACTTTCTGTTGTGTTGTCTGTCTTTCTTTACAAGATAAAAAGTTGAATCTTGACACTACAAAAAAGGGCATATAATATATAAAACAGGAAGAAAATCCAAGAAATGAGCCAATTTACTTTTGAGAAGAAAGATCAAAGAATATAAAACTAGATTTTAATGACAAGAAAGAAAAAGTTATTGAAATGAGACAGAGAGGTACTTTCTATTTTTAAATTGCTTACGGCTGGCTGCCTGTAAATTAATTTGTAATGAAATTAATTTAAACGTGAAACTCTGTTTTTTCTCATCCTCCGAATCTGATATGTCTCAATTTACCTTATGGTTAATGAAAATGATGAAACTCAAACTCAACACGATTACCAAAACTGGCTTACTTCATAAAAAAACTTACAAGAGTATATGAAGTGTTTAAATGGAAAATTGAATTTTATATATAATTGAAATTTTAGTACTTTATTCATAAAAACATTAAACGTTTTTTTTGCTTCCAAGTTTGGTATAGGAAACCTGTGAGTACTACTACTATAACTAACTGTAACACCAACAGAGCCTACATAATAGGAACGTAAAAAAATAGTAGTTAGGAACTTTGTAAAACTTGATAATGTTTTATGGTTTCCCATATAAGTTTGTACCAATTTTAAAATAGGCTATGAAACTCTGAGTCTCATTTCATTTTCTCCACCAGTCAGTTTTTAACAATGGGCCTATATACTGAAACTAAAAAAATATTATCATAGGTACATATATACAATGTGTGTGGCTGTATGCATGCAAGTAAATTGGTTTGACAAATAAAAAAGAGAAAAATAACAGTTTTCTTAAAAAGAAAAAAACAACACTACTTTGAGGAGATGTCGATCAACTAAATTCAAGATGAATGAATACTATATACATATTATTATAAAACCGTGTAGAGTAGAGTGGAGACAAAATGTAGTTTGAACAAAAAAGAGAAACAATAAGAATGTAGATGTTGATTAAAAAACTAACAAAACCATTAAAATATATACGACATACATAAATATTCATATTAAAATTACGATAAAGGTAACTAACTAAATAACTAAAGGTATTATAATTATTATGGATGAAATATAAATTATTATTATTATTATTACTAAAAATATAAATTAGGAAGAGAAGACAACATAATAAGTAACAAAACGAGAGTAAAAGTGTTGGAGAAAAAATTACTAATTAATTATAGGGGTTTATACCAGATTATTTAAGTTTTCATACAAAATTTTCAGTAAAAAATTTTGTTCGACTGTAGGTTGATGAGATGATAGTTAAAAATTTTAAGTTTATCTTTACATTTTAGTGCTAAAAATATATTGTCCGGAACGGAATGACTTGTATGAAAAAGTTGAAATGAACATTTGTCGAATTATAATTCATCATTTCATACATATGCAGATACATGCAAACATACATAACATGTCCAAGTTGCGTTGCGTCAAAAAAGAACTTAACAATGTACACTAATCTCTGAGAATAGTATAATTAATAGCAAAATTCACGATAAAACGAATTTAGCAAAATTGCTTTTAAATCAGAATGAGAGATACAAGCGTGCATGCATTTTAGGTAAATGCATTAAATTAATTTTAACTTAGGCCTAGAAAAAGGTTCATAATTAATGATTAATTACTATTGTTGTTACAATTAAGTGGTTATTTTGTTGACGCACGCTGTAGTATACTTGTTCATTCCGTCGAGACAACGAATAGGGTAAAAAACACTTTAATTAACTAACTTACTACATATATAACCACCGAAACACTTCCAGTAATTCCGAAAGCAAAAAGTTAATAAAAAAAAACGTTTCCAAACACTTCCAAACAAGATATGTAGATTATTGTGTTGCCATTCTTGTTTAAATGGAATTTACTCTTGATTTATTGTACGGTTACGTTACACCGTCGTCTCGTCTTATTCAATTACCACTCAACTAGTTTAAATAATTAGTTACACTTATTTTATCAAAAGAAGCAAAAAAGCGCAGTAAGAACGATGGTACTACGATTATAAAAAGAAATCTCTGATGATAACATATTAAACGGTACCTTAAAAACATGAAACAAAAGTTAATTAATTACTGTCTATTGTATTAGTTATTATGCATTAAAAAAGACGAAAAGACTTTGTCAAGTGCAGATTACACAAAAAAACCTAGGCATGATGAAGAAGGATATTAATTAATTACTAAATTACATGTTATTAGGCCTAGAGTGCTACTAAAAATGTCAGTTTCTTTCATTGTTTTAATCATTAATTTTCTTTGCACTGATTCCCTGTTCTACTGCTATAATTTTCATAATGTGTGTCATGTATGTAAATGTTCAAAAATGTTCTTCACTGTGAACTGCACTGCACTCTACAAGTAGGTAATGCACATTTCCTTAATAACCAGTTAAAGGTGTAATTTATCAGTGTATTTCCGCTCACAAAATTAATAATTATTATTCTGCATGTAATTCTTTTTGTGAGTCCATTTAAAAATCTCAATGTTGTTCGGGACCTGTGTGTATTTAGAAAAATATTTAAGTTCAATGTTTTGCATCCATTCCTTCACCTCTATAATAATGTGCTGGTCATTGAAAATATAAATCGAGTAAAAATTTCACTCTGGCCTTTGTCACCTGCTGCTGCTCCATTTACTAAAAAACTGTGCTATTTTTGCATATAACTGTCAATGTTTGTAGTTGCCGTTGTTGACTGTTTACCCTTCTGTTGATTGATGCGTTATCTAATATATGTGTACATGTATAAAATAGAAAATATGATTATGGAGTTACTGATTCATCAAAGTTAAAAGAAACATTTATTGTTACTTATTGTTAAATTATAAACATAGATATTTAACACTTAATTACTATTACTAGACAAGCCTTATAAAATGTTGATGATATTGATTATTGCGAGCCGTCGATATATTATATGTTTACGCACCGCAAAAAAAAAACAGAAAGAAAACTATACAGAGTAACTAACTACTTTTGAGTATGGGAAGAGGAGAGGAAGGTGGAGCATACACACATATAAAAATGCTGTTATTATGTAACATGGTAGAATTTTTGCTTTAAAATAGAAATTAGTCACTGCTCACTAACTTCTTGACTTGATGTTAAACTTGTGTCAATGAGTGTCGTTGTATGTGTCTACATTTACATGTGTGTAAATTTTAAACTTTCTTTCATATTAACTTAACTGTTACTTTTTAAAAAATGGTTAATGTCAAGTGTTATCTGTGCTAACTTTTCTTCTTGCAATGTCAGTCTCTTGTCATGTCAATTGCTGTAAAACTGTGAGTGTCCTGTCTACTTGTTACATGTGTGTGTCTCTCTCTCTCTGGTGCACGGCTATTGTAAACGTAAAGTAGCTAGTGCTAAGTCTTGTGTATTTTGTGTGTGAAACTGCCCGTCGTGTCGCGATTGTGTCACCAAATTTTTTAATGTTGTCTGTTGGTGCTATTAAAAATTTCACCCCTGTCATTGTCGTTCAAAAATCATACTAATTTACTAACAAAAACGTGTTTCGTACATACTAACACACTAAACCATTTGTACTGTGTTATAAATGTTGTTTGTCTCTGTCTATGAATCAGTGTTCAATGTTCTTGTCAATTTTACTAATGTCCTTCTATATGTCTCTTATTTTTCTACCTTATTGATGTGGTTTATTGATGTCGTTATTATTAAAGTAACATTGCTAATTAATTTGGATGTTTGTACCAAATTAACATTCCTGTAAGCTTATTGTGTGTAATCTACCTAACTAACCAACTACCTACACAAGTTGTGTTTGGTTTTATTACTGTAAAAATCTAAAATGTATTCAGTCATCCTGTGAAACTCAAAGTATGAAATTTGTGTGTGCGTGTGTGTACGATTGCTCGCTATTGTAATATAAATATGTAAACTAGTGAAAAATGGATGTATCGTCGTAACGTAATTGAATGTTGTGTTGATGTATTTATTTAAAGCAGACAAGAAGAAATAACTAATAATATTAATAAATGAGATGATGATGGTACTATAAAAATTAATGAGAAGAAAATAAATAATGATAAAACATAAAAATATACAGACTACGACTTATTTATTTTACTGTAATGCTACACGGGGCATTTTGAGAAAACGTTTCATCCAGACTTGCAATGGTATCAAGGACACAGTCGCATATCATCTTTATCTCCCTGGCATGGAGCGTTGGCTTGATGGGTGAGTTTTATCGTCTTTTTTCCTTGCTTGTCATCAAATCTTTCACCAACACCACCAACAGTAGCAGCATCGTAGTGTTTGTAGCAGTCTCCTCATTTTTCGTAAAGAAGAAACAATTTTTTCTTCCCTAGGTGAATGTGATGATCATTCATCCCAAGCTACGGCTGCGACCACCAGTGTTACTGCTGCTGATGCATCAAAATGGCATGATTTTGAGATATATATTGCTTGAATTATTATTATTTTTAGCAGAAAGATACCCAAGCCAGGGGTTTTTAAGGCATGGCATGGCATGACAATAAAGTGTCGGAAAAATTGAACATGTTGTGTGCATGGTGGTGATGATGTGATGTGATAATGACATATCGTCTTCATTTCCACCTGAATGAATCCTTTCTTCTCTTTCCTTATTTTGTCCTGGTGTCCTTCTTTCTATCTATCTCAGTTTACTCAAAAGGGAATAAAAAATGAAGAAACAGAAGGACGAGTTAAAAGACTTCAGAGTTAAAATGAAACTTGGAATTTACTTTGTAATAAGATGGAATATTATATGGAATGTGTATTTTTTACCTGACTTTCTAAAGGCTTGCTTAGTAGTACTTCTTTTCCTTCCGTTTCCTACCAAAACTAGCGACAAGATTTCCCTTTGTTGAAGTACAATGTACAACCTGAACTCAAAAAAAAGTATAGTTTTTTTTATGCACAAAAAGTATCCCGCAAAGCTGTGTGACTTGAGTGAATCGTTTTTCCCTTATTTATTTTTCTTGGAAAAGTAGAAAGAAGAGCCTACACACACACACATCACTTGACTGTTTTCTTATGCAAAGGCAAGCCAAACAATTTTCGCTTTATCTTTTGCCATCTCTACACACAGTATCATCGATTCCACACAAACGCACCTACCTATATACCTCAAAACTTTTGTACTTACTACTACTCTCAGTCGGATCAGATTTATTTTCACATTCAGTATTTTCTTTAGCTTGCTATTACTCGACTTCCATGAAATCACGAAGAAACCTAATGGTTAAATCTGTGTTGTACAAACTATTGTTCCGCTTTCCACTTACTTTCAAGTTACTTTTTTTATGAAAATCTCAGTTGAAAAAGAAATAAGGCAGAATCAACTTTTAAACAAAATGAAGTAAAAAAAATACTAAAGTTCAAAAAAATAAAACCAACATTTTCACGTTAGTTCAAGAGAAAAGATGTTTTGTCGTCCCATACAAAGACACAGAATTTGTCAAGCGGACAGATCACAAAATGCATACAAGGAAGAAGCCGTACAAAAGGGAGTAGCTTGCTGCTTTTACTTCTTTCTTTAATGTTCCCTTTACTTATCTTTGGGAAAAGCATGTTTGCCGAGGTACCCATTCCCTGAATAAACAAACAAACAATATAGGAAGCAGGTAGAGAAGTGGAAGGAAAAGATTAAGTAAACTGCATATACATGGATTTACGTAGCTCAGGCACGCTAATATATACTACTTCCATGTATATTATTATTACAAATATGTAATATATTTGAAGGTCAAGTCCTCGCTGCCATCTCATCATTTTCATCTCTCTTTTTATGAAAGGGTCCATCTTCTCTCTTAATAAATTGGTTCACTCGAGCCGCAAAGTCAGTCAGGTTTAAGGTAAATGTAGTCGGCTCATTTTCTAGTGGAAACCGCATACGAAACTACATATTTTTTGTACCTTACATATACCTTATTACCTTCCATGAATGCCTGACATTGATACGACACATCTTTTGTATGACGGCTGTTTTTGCAAGGTTTTGTATCAAGTTTTCCTGCGCTGCTGGTCCATCTGGTCTGTGCATCAGTATACCTATCATTATATGCTATTAAATATTTACAAAGAGAGAGGGAGAGAGAGTGACTGTAATAGAGATGAGAGAAAACAGAAAAAGACAATAAAGGGTTCTTTTTCAAAAAGGGAACAACATGGAAAAAAAGAAGAAACCGGCGGCAGCGGTATGGCATTGACATCATCTCATCTTCATCATCGTCAAACTCAATATTATTGAAAGACGAAAATGTTCCTGTTTTGTGCACAGTACATAAAATTGGGTACTTGTACTCATCCCACACTGAAATCATTATTGCTTTTGAACACAGGAAGAAGAAACCTAAGTCATGTATAATATGTGTATGAAGGTCGATACCAAGTTTAAATAACAGTTCCAATATTGGCATCATCGCTGCCATGTAAAAGGCTGGTTGGTTGTGGTGGTGGATATTTATTTACGTTATTGCTCCTTTTCCAAAAAGCCAATACAGTGAAAGTTTGGTAGTAGGGATGATGAGTGCCAATGGGATTTTCATCGTTACCTAAGACTTTCATAAAACAGCTCTATTTCCAAAATAATATGCTGAAAGCACAATAAGCTAAAAATCTTTCTGGAATTAATGATTATGTACGTGCCTATGTGTACTACAATATCATTGCATTGTCTTTTGTGTGCCTTTTCATTGAAAACGAACATATATAATCCCTTAAATGTAGTCCATTTTTGATATGCTATGGTCGTCAATTGGCAATTTCGCAATAAAGAGAATGAAACAAAAAATAAATAAATAACTACATTCTGCCGAGTAGTATAAGTGGATGGGACTCGGATTGGAGGGAGAGAAAAAGGAAATGAACATGATGAGATGAGAGAAACGTTATTATTACAACTACAGTTTTTTCCCCTCAGCATACTTTTCACTTTTCCAGGAATGGCAAAGCTAAGCTCTGAGCTCTGTGTCGATGCTGCTGTGGGACGGCAGCAATAGCAGTATGTATACCTAGTGCCACTGACATCAACAAAACTTAATACCACAGGCTATAATACTTTTAGTGTTTCTTCTGTTTTTGTTGCTTTTGCTGCACATCTTCCTCTCTTGATAATCTCATCATCGTCATCGGGAACGACCAGGCGGACATCTCACTGGGAATACAGTCAAGGAAATAACTGGAGGCGAGAGAAAACACGAGCCAGATGGAATTCCACTGATGATGATGATGATAATGATGCTGATGTTGGCATAAATATTGAATAAGCACATTATTAGATGCGTGTTTTGTACTCTGCCTGTTGTAGTAGTCATGAAATCATTGGTCTTTTCGTGGTGGTGGGGGTGATGATAATCAATGATTGCAGCTTTTGCTCACAGACTCAAACAAGTTGCTCATCTTCTTGCTTTGATTATTCTACTGACGAATGACGACTGCAGCTTTTGGAATAATTTGTGTGATTGGTCTGTCGTTGACCATATTTATTTATGATGGTATAATGTCTATTATTTCTAGACGATATCACAGTTGTTGAATATGAGCTACAGGTCTAACAATAGAATGGAGGTTAATTTAGACTCAAGTGGGATCCATTGTGGATGCATCGAAAATCCATAGTATAGTATTCATGCCGAGTGGTGCCGACTTAATAATGCGCTGCAAATTTTTCTAAAATTTATTCTAAATACTTAAAATCTCAGTAAGTTTGACTTGTTTATGACTAAGTTGTCGAAGCAGTCCATTTGTTGAGCATTACAATAACTGCTAAAGTTATTTAGAATGAAAATTTTGACTAAAGAACACAAAACTTTTCTTATGACTACCTCCTCTGAATACTCTTTGTGTACATACACTGTAGTAATGAGGGACCTTTATCATCTTTTCTTTTTGAGGAAAAAGGATTATGATAAAAGTTGGTAATTTAATTGGAAAAGATGTATGTATGTACATATTTAAAAGTTGAAAAGAATTGAGTTTACCGAGTTTGCTAAGTAATGAATTGAATGGAGTAATGAAAGAGAATAGATGTATTCAAAATGTTGAGCTTGAAGGGGAAAGTACAGAGAAGGGAAGAGAAAGTTGGACACAGCTTAAAAAGAAAGATGTTTCTCTAACATGACAAGGGGCATCTTGAGAACGTATATTTGTTGGTAGGTACAACTTTTCTTTGCGTAGTTAAAAAAAGGAAACAAGATGTAATGGGAGTATTCAGCATTAGGAAGCAGACGTAGGTACTCATAAATTGAAAATACAGAAGGTATGCTGTGCAAAAGTGAATCTTCTTTTTTGGGAAATGTATCCCATG
>JAHZMZ010001269.1:0-12112 GCA_027743805.1 Lepidocyrtoides sp. E14 | reverse complement strand
TGTCGTTTTTTTCCAAAGATGAATATTTCAGAATGGTTATGGTTAAGGAATAAATTTTTTGGTAAAACTGGCCACACGTCTGCTCGTTTTATATTAAATTTGCCGCAAACTACTATTTCAGACTAGAACATTAGGCAAATATGAACCACCACGCTAATGAAAATAAATAAATAAATAAATAAAAACATGATTACAAAGACAGTTAATACCTTTGTTGGAGAAAAATTTGATGATTATCTTGATAAAGTATATTATATTCAGAAAAAATCAAGGTTGAATGGCTATAAAATATTACCTACATAGCTACATATAAATATTTGTATCATCGCCACTTTCATGAATATACAGTGCATTCAATAACAAAATGTACCAGTAACATGCATTGTGTGATGCGAATAAAAAAATTGATGATAACAAATAAAATAGCGAGCATCTTTATGACCGATATATTTTGAATTTATAGATGTCTATATTGATAAAATCATCGTTTGGGATTCCAAGGTTGATTAAGAAGGTCAAAACTATTCGTAGTAAGTAAGATAACGTAGTTGTTACATGCTTCTTATTTACCTGTGTTACGAAGGTTGTTTACAAGCAATGGTTTCACTGAGACACATGCACTGAATACTATTGTAATTTTTTTATTACATTACAATAGTAAACCGATCTCCTTGTTATCAATAATTTATTTTAACTACCTATTATTCAGGAAACAAAATATTAGTTTATCTCACCCGTGTGTATTAATGATACACATTACCACCAGGTACGTACAACTAGAGACGTAAATAAATTCTTCATTTGTTATTATTTTCATGCAAATTAATTTCTCACTACGTTTGACAGCGCCAAAAAATACGATCAAAAGCAGAATAGTATCATTACTGGCTCAGTGTATTTTAAGATATTATGAATTGCATTATAAGCTGTCTGTGCTGCTGGCTGCAGTTTTGTTGTCAAAATGAAATTTGATTTACGAAAAAAGTTTCATAAGCTTTTGAGCATTCTTGCCATTAGTGAGATTATTTTGGTGGATGTTGTTGGAGTCCCTGTTCCGCGACCATTTGGAGAGCTCTCGGTACTTCAGCATTAAGATTTTTCGTTCTTTCTAATATTTAAACTTGGGCTAATTTGGTTAGAATTTGTCTGCATTGATAAAAGGGATATTTTTTTGTGCTAGTACTTGGATCCAGTGGCTGCCGCCTCACAAGACGAACCTTATGGAGCTAGAAGATCAAACAAGAGTGAGCCAACTTTTAGTATGCACACATTTCAAATGTCATCATTATAATATCTAGTTTACGTAAAAGCTATGTTCATTCGCAGGAGTTGCGTTACATGACGATTCTTTGACTGAGTTTCTGGCAGAAGGACAGGAGAAAAACCTGCCACGCCAAAAAAGAATTGAGCCCTCCTAATAAGCGTTTGACTTCTACCTACATAAAATCACTTGAGTTTCGATTTTGCCGGCAGGCAACTTTTAATTTGGAAACAAAATTGACATTTTATTAACTTATTAAACCCGTGGTTTTATTTTATTATTATTAAATGTGGTTCGGTTTTGTAAACATTAAAAATTTTTTTTTGCGGAAAATCCATATAACCCAGTTATATATTAGTAAGGAGTAGCATGGAATTGTACTGTAGTCATTCTTTTATATTGCAATGTTTAAATGTACATGAAAGTAATGTGAAATATGACTCTTGGCGTGAATTTATGGGAGTAAAGTTCGTTGGGATGCGCCGAAAGAGAGATAATGTATGCTCATTGGAATCATTATCGTTATCATCATCAAATCGTTAAATAAGTCTATAATCATTCTCCCTATGCGAAAGGCATGAGTCTCAAAAAGCTTCATATGCATCATCGTCGTGAGCCAGCTATCATTGCACCATGTTGGAAAAGCTAATATTTATCCGTTTTTTACAGCATAGGCACATACATAGTTCCGACATCAACACAACTCTGGTTGTTGGGGGAGTTGATATGCTACTCAAACACATTATTCATTTCATACTGTATCGAGTGGATTTTAGAAAGAGTCAGGTTTCAGAGAATGATTAATGAAGTGCGAAGAGTTTGGGGAACATCTTGAATAAGCTTGGTGACGGGTCATTTCCGGGTCAGACAAAAAAGCAGCTTACCACGAGTCCCTGATGGACGTACTAACATTTTTTTTAATGGAGGAATAAATGTTTGCAAGCATTGTGTAAATACAGTGTAAACCCAATCTTCATTTTTCAACCAACTTTTTTCCGAAGCAATGAGATGATGGTAAAGTGCTCTATTGTATCGGAAGTCGGGACTGTTTATGTTCCGGTGATTTTTCAGCAGCTTTCCATTCAAAAGTTGGGAATGAAAAAGTATCATCTTGAGGTTGGTTAAAAAGATAGTTCAAGGGAATTTCTAACAATTATGATTTTTCTAGTCTAAAATAAACTCATGATGGAGAGGATGAACACGTTTATTCATGTGGCTAGAAAAGTTACTCATCCCATTTTTCTTAAAAAACTGCTGAAATACTTGGGAGGAAAAATACTGCTATACTAATGAGCAGAATGAGTGCGTAAAGGCGGCACCATGTCCACAGTTCTTGATTCATGTGTTACTCAAGTTCCTATTCGCTATTAGAATAAATGAAATGACTTCTATTCAGACTCCTACGACCGACGCAAAACAAGGACATTTTTCCTCATCCATAAATATGTTTATATTACTTTAAATGTCACTGTCTTTAAATGTCGAAGAACACATAATTAGCACGTGTACAGTTTTAAGCCGTTAGATACTATCGTTTGATAAAAACTTGCAATTAGAGGAGTCAATATTGAGTCTCTGTCAAAAGATTTATATTCTGTTACGTTCAGCAGTTCAGCATACACGATGCTGCATATATTTTAGTGTTTTAAATACCTTATAGGAAATAAAGAGGATGTAAAAGGCGTGGACAATTCGAGTTTATTCAAAAAACACAGATAAGTTTTAATGTTTACTGCTTCTGAAAGCTTATTTAACGTTTTGCCACGAATACTATTTATACATACATGAGCACAGCTACGGAAAACACACCTTCTATAGCTAACTGTTACTTCTAACGGCGAACGTAAGAGAATTGTAGCCTGTAGCCATACGAATATGCTTAGTACACATATGCAATGCAATAATGATAATGCATTTTTATGACAAACTGACCGGTTTGGCATTTTGACACCGACACTTCTCTGCTCTCAGAGAATGAAAATGCATTTCTACGTAATAAATTTCAGTCTGCTTCCTTAAAGTACTTATGCACAGCCATTCATGCACACATATTGAATCAGTGAAAGTCGATATGAATATGACCACTCCGGTACCCCATTATTCACACCATTCCCATTCAAATATTTTCATAAATGCTGAAAAAGTTGCAAAGGTTTGGTGTTATTTCTTTTTATGACAAAGTTTCACCCTTTTCATCCCATCGAATAAATAGAACTTTGTATCGTTCCCTCCTCGGACAAACCATTCTAAAAATACATAGACATAAATAAGTAAAACGACTACTATTTTGGTATCGATGATTTGTGGTTTACTGTTTGCTTTTAGAAGATTGCATAAATGAAATGAATGTAACACTAACATTGAAGATAGTTCCAATCGTTTGCAATCGACTTTTTGTACCCTTTTTCGTAGATTTCAACTTCTCTGGATGAATTTATTCATGATTACTTTTTAAATTAAGGTATATTCATTAGCTGTGAAAATTTTAAGGCTTTTGAATATAATATGATGGCGTAAAGGCTGGAATCAAAATATTAATCACTGTTATAAAGAAAACTAATAGGTGTTGAGATAGTGTCCAAACGTCTTCTAATTAGCCTCCTCGTTCGAGAATTCATCATTGCAATGAAAAGTAAGCAGCCTCCAACAATCACCTACACAAAACGAAATTGTTTTTGTAATCCTATAATCTTATTTGTAGAATTAGGATGAGTAGGTTTAAGGACTTACCTGTAAAATTATTGAAATTATTAAAAGAGCGATCGCCGTTAAACGAAATGCTGACCCACTCTGGCCCTGGCTCTCACTTTCCAAAAGATGAACTCAATTGATTTGTGTTGGAAGATAGTAAGGCAACATCAAACATGCCTAATAAATAAGGTAATAATGAAATTTTAAACAGTGTATCATTATAAAATCAGTAAATTTAGAATGGCAAATGGTTTGAGTGTATTTACCAAAAATAAAGTAAGTGCGCAGTTTTATTTTATTTTACCTTGAGCAATGGTCTTTTTTGATATATACTTATTCCCTCCATCATTATCAGATGAATCAGTAGTTGTTACCAAACTTGTGTTCGGATGAGCAGTCATGATTGCAGACTCAAAGACGTATTTACTTTAATATTCATTACTTTCTGATAGAAACTTGAATTAAACTTTAAATTGTCCCCAACCAATTAGAGGACAATATATACTGTTAAAGTACAATGAAACAGCAGTTTCTAAAAATATGGTGAAGTTTGTGCGGAATCCCGATCCCGACAAAATGCTGCAATACTTCTTCATACCAGATTTTGCCAGCTTATAATTGGTAAAATGGTTTTTAAAAGATAAAACTTTAACATTAAACTTGATTTCAGTAAAAACAATATTTATTCTGCGTGTGAAATTAAGCGAACACAAAAACGACTTTAGCTATGAAACTATCAAGACAAATAAAATTTCATTTCAAGTTCTATGTACTTTTATGCAAGAAATCCAATCATTAGTTGGAAATGTGGTTAATTCTCCTTAAAGACAACATTTTTGCTCTCTAGTAGTGCATGATGATGACATAGGATTTTTTACCATCGCGTCACTAAACGTTATGTCATAAGAAGTAGTTCTGCATATAAGTAGATAACATTTGTCTGGACATAGTAGTTTCTGTCGCGTAATAGCAAGAAGTTTCAGTTGTTTGTGGTCAGTTTCCCACACTGTTACGTCAGTGAAAACATTACTTCAGCATACGCTGTAAGTTATGATGAAAGAGGAAACAGTAATGCTAAACACAGAAGTAATTTTGTTTGGTGTTAGAGTTTATTTCCTTTTATTGTAGAATCTACATACATCATACTTAGGTATTTCTACGTATTATCATGGCTGGTAGTCTGTCAAAATTAAATGGCAACAAACTGCACGGACCGTAATTAATCTAATAATAAATAATATTATCATTTATACTCTTGGAACAAATAAATTAATCATTCATCGGTGTTTTCGTTATTTAATACAACCAAATTTTGAATGTAAAAAATGAAAGAAGTATACTACAAAGCAAGAATGCAAAATAATCAGCTCATAACTTTAGTTGCAAGTATTCCCATAATTGCTGTTGAAATACTAATGATGACGAAGGATTTAACTTCGACTAAATGTTTACTGGATGCCCCTGATCCATCGCATCTTACTCCTGCAGGACATTGGCATATTTTTTCCTCTTTAAGATATGCTTCATGGGGTGCACAAACAGCATTCTTGTGGTACCCGGCACGACACTCGTCATCTTCTTTACAAAACTCTTTTAGCAGCTTCTTGTACACACATTTTCCATTATACAGCCCAGTTTCCTGCTTCCCGCTTTGAACAGTGTCATAGCATTCGCAGATATGGGTATCTTCAGCAATATTGCAACGGGAAAGGCTCCCCAGGGTGCTTGTTCTACAGTTATCATCGCTTTCACATCCTTGCAGTCCCCGAGCACTTCTCAGACGTTGTGGATTTCTATGAACAAAACAAATTCCATCCACCAGAACAGTCTTATCTTCACAATCTGCACAGTGGCACTCGCATACATCAATGTCCCTGTTGCAACGCGAGTATCTGCCGTAGCTGGAAAGTGTGCATTGAATATCGTCAATGCAGGTAAAGTTATTTTCCACAGTACCAACCTCCACACATCTCTTGTGGACGTGGGAAAATATTCTGCCACGTTCTCCAACCAAACATTCGCAAATTCCCTTGTCAGAACACTCCATATTCTTGTCGTAGTCGCAGCGGGGAAGATCGGAATCAGGATTGCGTTCTCTGGTACATGGTTTCCCATAAAGGTCTGGATGTGTCGCACTGGAAGCTTGGACCCAAAAAAACACGGCCACTATAGTTAGCAACAAAAAATTTACTTTGCAGGTCATGGTTAATTACTTTATAATGACCTAAGGATTTTCCAAAGAAAATAAAATAAACTTGAACGGACAAAAACTAAAAGTTTAAACGATAGGAATTGCTGTCTGAATGTACTGTTTATGAGTGTAGCTCAAAACAAAATTACAATGCTTGCGATTTGACGAACGCTTTGCAACGAATAATATATCGTTGGCAAAAATCTTCGTTGTAGTCATCCTTAATGTTGCTGATTTTATCAGCGCAAATGTATTTGCTTTGTGATTAGATAGCGTTTTATCTTTCTTTACCCAGAAACTGGTATATATAATATGCGAGGTACAATGGTAAATACAGAGCTAGGGGTCGTAAAGCAACTAAACACGACAGAAATCATTACAAATGTGTTAATAAATAATGTTTACTGAATATTTGACTGATGTTGAATCATTGTCTCCTCTTACTAGAATGGAAATTATGGGGCCGTCAACTTCAGGTTAATGATGATGATGATGATAAACAGAAATATTTTGGGAAAAGATGCATAAATGTTGCGTGAATAAGTGTTTGAAAAATCATCATTTTTGCTCGCTGTAAGTTAAGCTCTTTCTGTGGATTTCATGACTGCTTGAGGGAAATTTTTATGTCTCTTTACATAACTACTGTGGTTTGACCGATTCGTCATCATTGTCAATGATAATTTGACTTTTTCCAGAGCACTTGCTCAGCACGTTTGTAATATTGCCTACTTTGCATTTACATTAAAAAAGTCTTAATTTTGTTTTGCACAAATAACCAGATCAGAAATATACTTAGATAATTGATCTCAGTAGGTACATTTATGAAAAGTACAGACTCTGTCATCAAACCATACAATATTATTTAGCAGGACAAATAAATCACCATTCTGAGATAATGAATGATGTCATATTATGTGTCATCATCATCATAATTACGAAAGCACTCGCATATTTTATTTTGAGCACAGGTAATATTGGTCTTTTTGGCATCTGATTTCATTTAAAAAAGTACGCACAAATTTTTTCCATTCAGAATACTGACGACGTGTAAAAATGGAAAGAGATAAAATTACTTCATATGTAACAGATACATAGTATGTACATTAGGGACTACAAAAACTTTATGAGCTATGACTTATTTATCCCGACATTATTTGAGTGTTAATAATAGTAACAAAAATATGGTGCAGTTAAACCATTTTCCCATGTATGTATGTAGGTATGCGTAAATAAAGGTAAAAATCCCTACTCGGTAACCAGTGAAAATCATGGTCGTTGTAAATAGTGAACTTAAATCTCGATTGCGCTATCATGTGTTGACATTCATGCTGTTATTTAAGTCATTTTTAATATTTCGGGCTGACCCATGACATGAAAACCGTAAACACTCCTAGGAATTTTAGAATGCATTAGAGTAAAGCAAGATCAGTAGAGGCATGAAAAATATCTATCATCCAAGTTCACAGGCAAAAGGATGTGCTTAGTATATACTCATGCCAGCAACTTTGGAGGCTTTAGTCCCTAGAGAACTTATTATTTTCATAATACACACAATATGGTCTACCAAATAATTTCATTCATTACATATTGCATGTGAAAATGATCGCCAAAGTTTAAAAGGAAAGGGAAATGAAAAACATGTTTATGAAGATGTAACAGACATATTACGTCTATAAATATTTCGTTCGACTGCAACATATCGTTGCATACTTGATGAAACAAAAATCTTTCCAAAAGTATGATTAGAAAACATTATCGTTATCATAAAACTCATGTAAAAGTTTGTGGGAATACTTGTTGAAAAAATATTTTCAGTGTGGGATCAAGACGGAGGACGGATGTGAGTTGGCTGAAACTGATTTGCTGAAACGGAGAGGAATAGATGGAATTCATTTCGAGATTGCAGATTGATAGCACAATACATAATTTTGTTTCCAACCGGACGTTTGTATTTTTGAAAATAAAGGCGAGTATGAGCTGTTGGATGCTTCACTTTTGCTCAACTGACAGTTCCATTCATCACCCTCTGACTAATTACTTTGAATTGGTTGGCTGAATGAAAAGAATGATTCAATCAACAAATTCCAAGTTGATGGGTGTTTGTAAGAGAATTAAATCATGTTGTCTTGTTATCAATTCCTTTACATCATGGAATATAATTAGCTCGACTTTATCCAAACCTTTACGCGAAACAGGTTTTTTATCATTTACTCACTTCCTGAACAATGGCATACAATGACTGACAGATATGGGCATACATTGATGACGCCCTCGTTTCGTGTGACTTTTTATGACAATATCTGGCATAACCACGGCGAAAAAGGTAGAAAACTTAAGTTTTTATTGTATATTTGTGAAGGTCAGAGAAAGGTGAGTGATAATTGACTAAAATGATAAAAAACAGCTTATACGATTAACATGCTTATGGGAAGTTTAAAACTAAAATCCAAGTGCAGTCCATAAGTATTTTGTTCAGTTTACTTGAAGTTAGTTTCGGTAATGATACTTCAGCCAGCACATCTGTATGTTCAATGTACATACTTTGCAGTGACACCGTCCCATGTGGCCAAAAATAAAAGGGATATTTTGTTGGACAAGTGTAAATACTTCATGTGTTCAAAAATACACAAGATTCAGAGCATACAAAAAAGTAAAGAAAATATGTGTTGAAAAAGAAGGCTGGAAACATTCTTGGGTTTCGTTTCATTTTTTCTTTGGCGTATGTTTGTGTCCCTTCACGTTAGTTTTAATGAGGTGCGAACTAATGAGGTTTTCCTTTTCAAACTTCTTGCTAATTACATATATATGGATTGTAAAGTTTGAGAGTAAGACACAAAACTTATTGAATTTTGAATACTTGCACTTGCATATAACTCGGAAAATATCGTTAGAAAATATTAGTGAAAAGGAAAAAAGCTAAATCTGGGTCCAAAAAGACAAACCCAAAGTAAGAATTTTACCAAATATGTACCTTTAAAATTTGTAAACTAACTCCATATATAAAACTTTGCTCTACGTGTAGAATATAAGGGAAACCATTTGTTAATCATTTCGTACCACGGTATTTGATATTTCGCTTTCGAGAGTATTGAGAGGAAGCTTTGGAGAGCGCTCAAAAGTACTTGAAAATGCATAGAAATCCCAGTCAAGCTGCATCAGGTTAAAGCTAAACAAATACAGTTTTATTTAAAAAGTTAACATCCTGCATGATCGTTTGAAAATGTCTATTTTCTTTTTTAAAAATTGCTTTGAAAATTTAGTCATAAATATTTCATCAACAGCGATTCAACACATCTAAGCACGATATGTTGTATGTGATGGCTATATACATGCATCAACGATTACATGTCTGGTTTATGGAACAACACAGTTTCGTTTTCTTTACAGAAACACTTATTTATAATATTTGATAGCTGCATATATCATGCAATTATACAGAATTTACCTTTCCCAAGAATTTTGATTCAATAATGCTAGTAACACCCAGCTTTTCCTACTGCGTTCGAATTGTGTTGTGTTAGGAAAAACATTCAAAGTGGAAAAATGTGCCTATCCAACTAATCAACATGTTTTTCATGATGATCTTTCTTGTCTTCAACTTCCATTTAGATGATTTATATACATTTTTTAACCATACATCAACCTGGCTGAAGAAAATATCGAATGTGTGTTCAAGTGTGAAAAAGATTTATCTGAGGATTTCCAGACATCAAAACTAAATAGGTTTAAATACATGTATGAGTTTTTAACTTGAAAGACCTGGAATGCAAGAAACAGTAACTTTTCTGCGTTATGTTCATCTCTGCCATGAAATTCCTTAGCGCCACCTTCACATCCATCGACCAAATTCGTTGGCTTACTCTCTCCACGCAGTTTTCACCAGAATCATGAAGTTTGAGAAAACTCTGCTATGCTACTTCCTCCTGCTCACCCCATATTTTTATTCTTTCTCTGCCAAGCAAGCCAGAAACAAAGTATGAATTGGTAAAACGTAAAGGATTCATGCATACTTGGCTTCGAGTTCCGGAATTTGGTATTTTTTTGCAGTGGTTGTGTTTTCAAGATCCAATATTCAAAACAAATAAAAAATATAAATATAAGGATGTTTTTGTCCAACTTGCAAAGTTTATGGGTTGTCCAATCTGTCACTTGTGAACGGGAATAATTAATAGGACGTATCTGGCCACAGAAAAAAAACGCACACTAAAATCAATTCATTATTTTCTTTTCATTCGCATGATTTTTGCCGTAGGATATTTTCAATGGTAGGTTTGCTGTATACATGCCCGTAACCAATTGCACACCAACAAGTTCATTCTTTAGAGACAACTTTTCATAATCTAGTTGAACAATTTACATAAATCAAACAAGAAAGAAAAATATATAATGCTGTGGAGAGTTTTTTGTACTTTAAAATTACTAGGAAGAAAAGCCGCACATAATATTATAGGATAGCATAGGATATCATCATAATAACGTACTTGTGGAAAATTATATGTATTTTGTGTGAAAGTTTGTATATCTTAAAAGTTTGTGATGATGTGGACGTGAACTTACTTACCTGTGTGCAGATAACAGAGCTCTCCCTCCCTTTCCCTCTCATTCTTCACAAGTACAAATTTGAACCAAAAGTTTAATTTACATTTTACTTCACATATACCTAACGACTCCTCTGATCATACATTGCCTGATAAACCGTGCATCGCAATGCAATGGGGTAAAGTGAAGAACTGGTTCCTGGTCTTGTTACGAGTGCATTACATAAAAATATCCGAGGGTTGACGATTCCATTGGGACCCACAAGAAACTTTTTTTTCTACAAGTCTACAACTGAAAATAAACAGCAAAAGTACAGAGAGAAAAAACTCTCTTGTAGTGTATCTTCCTCTTCTCCCTTCAATACACACACACAAATAATTTTTTTACAGTGTGTGTGTGTACTGGTCTGGTCTGCATTTTGATCTGTACTTACCACTTGCCTCAACTACAGCAGCACACAACAACAGCACAAATTTACAATGAAACTATATGGATAAACTCGTAGGTAGAGTAAAAGGTTGGTGCAGCCACCCTTTAAGCTTCAGTTGGTTCTAGCCAAGTGTTGAGGAACGGTGGACTCTCGCTCGTTCTTTCATCTGGGAAACAACGTGCGTGCCTACCTGCCTATTTACACATATCTTGAAGAAGCAATGCTGGCTCTATTTTCAGCAAAAGGGAAAAAATATCATTACATCGTTTGCACAACATTGCATTAAATTTAAACTACCACTGTTGTTGTTTGCTGAAAGCTATTGGTGGCGGTGGGAAAAGTGTTGAAATTCAGTTTATGATTACAAAGTTTTTATTAGACTGACTGAAAATATCCTCTCTGCCATTTTACAAAACTACAGTTGAAACTTATAAGGTAGTTCATACAATGGGAAAAGAAAATGTTTCCAAATAAAAAAACACCAACTTGGAGTTTTTCTCTTCTTTTCGAAATGGGCACAATGGGAATTTTTTAAATGAAAAAGTCTGTAAAGCAGCGTTTGTTATATATTTATTGTACGTGTACAAATGTTTTGTTCCATTTCCTAGTTCATAGAAAAGGAGGAAAGGGAGTAGTATTGCTGAAAAAGATATTTGCAAAAGTGGAGAATGGCACTGCTGGATATTTTAAAATTGGTTTAAGCTTATTTGTTCTCGAACATAAGCTCTAAAGGATTTCTTCATCTGGAGTAATTTTTGTTGGCATCTATACAACTCCATAAAAATGGGATCAATTGGACGTTGGAGAAATTCACATTGTACTCCGCATAGCCAAGTGACAGTATTTGTGATTTTCGCTGTGAAATGGCTCTTGTGCTCGTTTCTCGTTTCGGATTGCGCTGGGAACTTTAACTTGTATTTAAACACGGATGAAGTGAAACGTACTCTAGGTAAGTAAATCTTGTGCAATTATCTGATCATTACTTTTATTTATTTTTTTT